>OZ014456.1:5480684-5647908 GCA_963966035.1 Acleris laterana | reverse complement strand
TATCCTCTTCGCAATTAACAACATGGACTGGGGGTCTTCCGGCATTAATTTGTCTTCTCTGAACACAACCAGTTTCTCGGATTCGCCTATACACTCCATTAAAAACGGATACATGGGGTAACCGGCGATTGGGAAACCGACGCGAATAATCATGACGAGCAGCTTCACTGTTACCGTTGCAAAAGCCTTTGGCTACAAGGCAAAACATGATATACCAGCAAGACGGATGTCCTGCACATTTTGGTGTCAATGTTAGGCGATGGCTCGATAGCCATTTTCCTAATCGTTGGATAGGGCGAGGAGGACCCATTCCGTGGCCCGCGAGAAGTCCGGATTTAACGCCGGTTGATTTCTATGTCTGGGGTCACATGAAATCCATAGTTTACGACCTCTCGCCTGTGTCATCCGCGGAAGAACTCAAGACGAGAATTATAAATGCAGCAAATGCAATGCGTAATAATTTGACTACTTCGGTAGTTAAGTCACAACTAAGAAAAAGAATGCGACTTTGCGTACGCAATAGGGGAAGTCACTTCGAGCAAGAACTTTAAATTAAAAAATGTGTTAATTGTTACTATTATTAATTGTTAATTGTTATTACTATTAAACTGTTACTGGTTTTAAATTTTGTTTTAAAATAGTTTTTTTGTTTTATTGACATTGGGTATTGTTTTTAATTAATTTTATGGGATTTTTTAAAGAACTACCTTGTGTTTAGTTCGAATCCAAATTTCCGCCTGCTTCTTTTGTGATCATTTTTTTTTCAGTTTCTTTGAAATAAGTTCCTAGTTGTTATGCATTTTTGGAGAGCTAAGAAAACGGTTATGTTTTTAAATTAATCTGCAAGCCAAGTTTCATAACAATTTTTTTGTTTTTAAGGCATTTTAGTGGTAAAGATATCTAAAAAATCTAGAAATAATATCGTTTTTAGTCTCGCATTTTTAAATTTGGACCGATAATTGTTGTTTTAATATTGATAAATAACCAGAGTTTTATCGTTTTTATAAATAAGAAGAAAAAAATAGATTTAAATGGATACTTTTTTTTTAATGAATTTTTGATGCTGCATTTTTGACTTATTTTGAAAAAAGCTAAAAAACATGATAACTCAAAAATGGTTCACTTTTGCATAATGCATATGGGGGTTAAAATTACCGCAAATAGTCACCCCTATCACCTCCTAACGGGAATACGTCGAATTACCAATAACCCTGTATAAAATGAAAATAAATACCTAACATTTTGGGATTTTGTCAAAGCATGGCAACATTGTGATTTTATGACTTACTTCACATGGAGGGAACAAATGCGTGGGAAAATTCAAAATCAATTATATCAATAATGTATTTTTTTGTGTTTGTCTTTGTTTACGTCCCCTGCTAATTATTTAGACATACATCATATAGTGCATACCTATTATTATTACTTAAATATTGAGTGGAATAACCGAATATAAACTTTATCTTTTTGATCATTTTGTTTACAATAAGTATTAGTGTTTCACTGTACAATATAAATAGTGCGCTATAAAATTTACTATAGGTATGTGCTGGTACCGTGCTGGCGAACGTATTGTTGAGAAAGGTAAAGTTAACATCTAAAATAAACTTACCACTTGAAGTCCATCCGCGGCGTGTTTAACTGCGGCATTTGAAGTGAATTTTTACCATATTTCGCTAAAAGTTTTCTCAAAATTATTAATTGGTTACGCGTAAGTTTATTTCGTCGCACTTGAGCATTGCACATAAAGCCCATAATTTTATTTTGATTTTGGTAACTAGCTACCTAGGTATAAACAATATATTATTATTTGTTTTTTTTTCTAATTAATGACTAGATATTTTGGTGACTGGCATGGAGGCGCAGTCGGGTTGGCTAAGTTGGTTTTAATACTGGCAGCTTGTGTGCCGATTTGCCCGGAGCGCCCGGGCGGGGCGCAATGCTCGAAGTGTTCATGTAGCGACAAGTCTGCGGCCGAATAGTGTTGTACGTGATTTCAAAAAGTGTCACTCTCTATTTGGAATCTAATAATGTTTTTAAATGACGCATGGTTAATTTCAACATTTTATAGAAATTGAGTAATCTTGCAATATATAAAAAGTAGGTAGGTACCTGGTTACTATTTTTAGTATGGGAGTTGGACCAAGTGCTGCCCAGAATGAACACATCTAGTGCATTACGTTCCTTAGATTAACACTGTCACGTTGAGATCCAAATCACCAATCAAATCAATTGAATAGTATATTTAGTTACTTACTAATTTTCAAGTTAATTGTCTTAATAACTGGTACTTATCTATTTTAGATGTCAATAAATCAAAAACCAGTGATGAGTGCATACCTATTTGTATAATAATTTATTATCTGTGGAATGAACTGTTTACTTACTTGTATCACTTTTACTACATATCGAATTTTACTTATTTCTAACTTTATATCTGTTAAAATTCCATCTAAAGGTGAAGCAAAACAGGGCTGTTACGGTTTTTTAATAAAATATCATGCATTGAGGCATCAGCAACGCATCGGAATCCAGGGGTTTACAAACGTTCAACATTTTAAATAAAATTTTCCTCATTCCGGTCTAAAGCAGACTTAAAGTCTGGCGCGTGAATCAAGCAATATTAAACCATACACCTTTGTGATAAGATCATTGGCATGTGCCTTTTGATTGTAGTCCTGGCATACTCATCACGCTGACATGTTACGACCGCTGTCAGCCCTATAAACAGGAATAAAATCAGACATCGGCAAAAAACCTAATATGTAGAGTATTAAGGTTTATATTTGAACAATCGTTTTTTCATGTCAAGAAAGCGTGTTACTACTTGTTGGATCAACAAGACATGTCAAAAGACGCAATTAATAGAAATAAACGTTCTATGAACTTCTAAAACTAGTGATCACACGCTAGTCTCACCCTAGCTTGCAAGTCCGAACGTGTTCGTGGATGCGTCGATCGTGACGCATCACCTAAAGTAAATAATGCAACGTAGTAATGATTGGCATCTTCATTTGTTATACAATATAATATGCCTGGAAATAGTAGTGCGATAACGATAACATTAATGAGCGAAGTTGAACCTTTGATTGTTATAAATAGAGTTCAACATATGCTTCGGACATAGATATTATTGATTTTGTCTTTCCAACACAAAAGTTCCGCTGTGATTTATGAATTTTATGATTAAGTAGGTTAGTAAAAATATTTGAGTATCAAACTTTACTACTAATTAATTTGTTTTACTGTGTTTAGCTATTTAACCCCCAGATGAAAAATGAGGTGTGTGTTATACAGGATGTAATCGTTAAGTGAAGCCAGGCGATAACACAATATCAGAAAACTTTAAACTGATAGCAAAAGTACGTTACCCAATAAGTAATAGTACTTAATACGTAATATTAAAAATATTAATTTTAAACGATTCCATACATTTAGTAGTATGACGTTCCTTGAGGTAGTTTCCCTACCGTAAAAGATAAAACTGTGTAAGATTCATAATTTACACGAATAAACTGTAATAATTAAAACAATTCATGAATCATATGGTAATGGTGAAATGACGAGGCCTTTTAAACAAAAGCCTCTCCACGAACGGCGTACTAAAAGTATGGGAGGGTTTAGAGTTAATATTTGTTTTATTAAAAAAAAAAAAAGTAATTTTACTTACATGGTAACGTACTTTTGATATCAGTTTAAAGTTTTCTATTATCTGTTATATCTACGGAATAATCGCCTGGCTACACTTAACGATTACACCTGTATACGCTTAACATGTGTGTGTGTCTGTGTATGTGTGGATGGACAGATATGGACGTGTATTATTTTAAATGGAATCTTCATTAATCGGGATGGTTATTACCTAGGTTTTATGAACATCGGCTGTCGGGTTTTTTATTAGGCTGTTAATGTATTTCTAGCGCCATTATCATAATAATTATAATATTATTGAGTGTTACGGCCGCACTCTAGAGTCAGTTAATGACGATTAAGAGATTCCACACACGGCGTCGTATCGTAAGCGTATCGCAACGCGCGTAGTACGTGATCGATCACAATAATCATCGATGCATAATTGATTAACGTGTATCGCTCTCGTACTAGGTACGCGTTACGATACGCTTACGTTACGCTTACGATACGACGCCGTGTGCGGAGTGCTAAGTTGTTCCTTAATGGCATTTTTTAATGCACGAGTTTGAAAAAGGAACGAGTTAATTGTCTCTAAAACGTCTCTCTTGGTGGACAGTAGTTAGTGCCACTATAATAAAAACACAGATGAAAGTGAATAAATAATGTTTTATTTATTGCCATTAAAAACAATAAACATACTTAACTAATCTAATTATGGTACAGCTAATTCAAAGAACTACAAACTTCAACATTGCTTTTTCATTGTACTTCGGTTATTGCCATTTATAGTGTATTGTGAATTAAAAACATTTCTTTACTGAAGGCTCTCGAGGCTTTACTGAACCAAATTAAATTATCAGATTCCTAAAATATGTTTTTTCGACGAGTAAATTGTGTACATTTGATTTGAATCATGCCTGTTTATATATCGAGATGACCATTAATCGCTAGTGTAGCAGATGTAACACATGCAGACTAACTCACTTAGGCGGACTTGCGCGGACCAGAGTTAGCCCTTAACCCAGAGTTAAGCGTCTACTTTTGTACGTGGTTTGCCGCCTAACCTCGGGTTAAGACGCTAACTCTGGTCCACGCAAGTGGGCGTTATACATTTAAAAATACTTTACTACTATTACCAGACATAGGAATAGGGTAAAGTCATCAGTGGTCAGCCAGAGACCAGTAGTCGATCTTATATGAGTGCGAAGAGTGGGAAGTATATCTTTCGTACTCTTCCCACTCATATAGGGTAAAGTCACCAGAGGTCTCTGCCTGACCACTGGTGACTTTACCCTATACGGGGCAAAATTAAATGACAGCTAGGGATTGCCTATATCGATAAACTCAATTATCGACGCTTAAATATGTAATTTTTTTTTAATATCACCAAACGTAGTTTTATATTTAACAAGCGACCCGCCCTCGCTTCGCATCGGTTTATGTGAGTTTTCTGTACTACGCGTACGTAAAACAGAACTTAATATACATAAAACCCTTCCTCTTGAATCACTATCTACTAAAAAAAACGCATCAAAATCCGTTGCGTAGTTTTAAATATTTAAGCATACATAGGGACATACAGACAGCGGGAAGCGACTTTGTTTTATACTATGTAGTGATAAGGCAGCGTTTAAATAAAACTTTAAGATCTTTTAACAGCAATACTGAGATACTATTTTAAAACGGCATTGCCAAAATAACATTACTACTGTTTAGTTTAAAAGTAAAATTATAAATCCAATTCAATTAATACTTAATCAGAGGTTTTTTAGGTGCTAAAAATTAATTTATTTAGCCTTGTTTTCTACATTTGAACTGTATCAGAGTGGAATTAGCAATTTGCTAGACCGCGCGATCAAGGCACTGGGTGAAGTCAGGAAAACGCTTATATGCGTTACCGGCAGTGAATGTGTTAAGTTATACTAGTTAGCTATTAAAATACTTAATAGTAAACATTTCTTATATATTTTATAAGAAATAGGTATAGGTAACAATGAGTAGCTACAAAAACACAGAACAATTTTAAAACAATGAATTCCTTTCTATAGCAAATTTAAAAGTAAACTTTTACTAGCATAACTATTTTCAGTAGAAAATACATAAATATAAATCAGTCCTGTATTCACTTTAAACTTTCTTTGCTATATACAAATTAAATAGCGTAATCGATATTAATTAACAACACAATCTTTGTCTCTTCTCGTATTTGCGGTGTTAATTAATTTCGATCTTATTCTAACACATCTTAAGACGATGAAATATTATTGCTTTGGCAGTGATATATTATCTGCGTTGCGCTTCGCTGTATGTGCGATTTTTGAAGCGATGCAGTCGCGTATCCTGTGTCGCTGTCAATTTCAAATATTATGGTGCGACCGGACCGCTGCTAACTCGACCCCGTCTTTTGTTCACGCAACGACACCGTATTTTACGCAGCGGTGGGGTCGCACTTTTACCCAACTTTTACCACCAATTTGCGGGTGGTAGGACCTTCTGCAGGGTCCGTCCGGATCGCTACCACCATTTTATCCATTAACCTACCGCCAAACAGCAGTGTTCGCATTGTTGCGTTCCGGTTTGGGGATAAGACAGCCGGTGAAATGACTAGCATAGAGGCATTCCATCTTAGTCCTCAGGGTTGGCAACGCGTTTGCAGTCTTAGGATTGCATTGCAGTCTTGTGAATGCGAATGTCTATGGGTCACAGTTTCCACTTACCATCAGGTGGCCTGTGTGCTCGTTTGTCTTCTATATGCCATAAAAAAAAAATGTCACACCTGGGATTTTTTTCTAATCTTTTACCAGTGGGATCACCAGATGGGAACAAAATTTCCCAACTGTTACCACTAACTACTGGGATTTATTTTTCCCAGTAGTTATCACGAAATATTTTAGTGGTAACAAATGGGGAAAATATTCCCAGTTGTAAAGGTGACAGCGATATGAAACGCGGGACTGCATCGCTACAACCACTTGCCGTCGCCTTAGGGCCTGGCCACATCACTACGGCACGACGTTGTTAACGTGAAACGGCGCGTCGTCGTGCACATACACGGTGCTATTCACCAATTTACGAGTTCCACAACCATTTGGAAGTATATAGGATTACAGACGCTAGGTAGTCTGTTTCTATAATTCATAAGTTAACAGCAGTACTAATTCTCCAGTACAGTCGCCAGTCAATATATCTCAGTAAGTAGGCCCACAATAGGGTATTTGACAAGAGTGAAATTTAATTGGTTTTTCATTTACAACAGATTAACATTATACAAATACTAGGAAAACATCAATCTTATATTTTAGTTTGCTATTTTAAGATTTTTAAATTCATAAAATCCAACGCTGTTTGATTGTGACGTCACAATATAGTAATCCCTATAAATTCCATAATATCGGAGCGTTTTTGCTGTTTCAGAAAAAGAAGCTGATTTGACTTTTGTCAAACACCGTATTTTGTCTGGTCACCTACCGACCAACCTTTGACATGTTTCTGTTTGACCAGTTGGTTGACTGATAGACGATTTCTTAAAGCATTAAGTCCACCGTTTATTCTTTTTTTTGTGCAATAAAGTTGTGATGGCGACTGTACATTTGCTTTATAATAATTTATAATTATAAAAACTCACAAAACTAATGTGGCGCTGTAACCAATCGCTGCTTTAATACAAAACAGCATTCTCTTCTAGCCTTAAGGCAAAGCACAGAGAGCAGAGGCGACACGGTGTACGCATCTACGTCTATATTACCGCCTTCGCCACGCCTTGCTCAGTGTGGCACCTTACGTTTAATCTATAAGATCAGTTATCGCAACAACCCACGACTTCAAGTCACGAATGTCATTATTAAAGCTAGGACTTTTGGTGACTGTCCAAGGTTCTTGAATCTATGGAGTCGCTATTTCCTAATTATTATATACATACCTTCAGTATTGTCATATTTCAAAATTCATTTATAATAAATAAATGAATTTAGGGAATTTAGCTTGGCTTCGGTTTGAAAGATCTAAGCGTACGGACAGAGAGACTTTGTTTTATACTATGTATGTAAAGAAACCATTCAAACCAATTTGAATGAACTTTGTTATGGAGGATATCTCCACTTTGGAACTTTAACAAACAAACAAATGTTACTACGAATAGATAAACCGAACTCGAAATGTTTTTAGTTTTTTTTAAACATGACAATACTGAAGGCAATCAAGTTGGCATGTAAATTATTAGAAAATAACGACTCTATGGAGTCTAGAACAACACTATGCCACCAATGCCTCTTTATTTAACTGAGGGAATCAGTACTCCTCATAATCGTAGTAATCATCGTCCTGTCCGTTCCTCAGCAGGGCTCCGAGCGAGACCTCTCCGGTGTCCACAGGCTCAGGCTCCACGTCATCGTCGTAGTCTTCACCAGCATCTATAACAAATAGATTTGAGGAAACTGCTATATTGTTGGCACCAAGAAAATTAAATATACGTCACGTATCATTTTACATTTTTATCTCTTTTAAGGAAAGATAAAAGTTTGCATATGCAATTTAAGACGTCTACTGGTCTCTATTTTAATCGGTAAAAGCATATTGCTATTGACATGTTATCGTATTGTTTTTAATTCGGAAGCCATTACTGTCAAGTAAATAAGGCTTATCATAACGTTGTCAATACTATAACATGTGAAAAGCAAGATGGTTTTACCGAGTAGGATAGAGCTAGTACATTTATGATTTTGTAATGTTAAATGTAATTTTTCAATAATTGACAAATACACTATTATGTTCTATTCATCTTTTGTCCACAGGGTTCCAGGTACATACAGGGTGTTCCAGAAACTGACGTCAACCCGCCTAGGGAACTGACCGTCAACTACATGATGTTAGGAGTTTTTCGTATCACGGACATAAGGAAAAATCACAAAAATTCCGATTAAAATGATCAATATCTCGGAAACTAATAACAAATGCTGAACATACATGGGGGTTAAATCGATAGCTTATGAGCTGCTCTATCAGCCCTAGGCGGGTTGACGTTGGTTTCTGGGACAGTATATTTTGAAGTTGATCTTACCAGCCATAGCAGGTGTAGCAGGTGTAGCAGGTTTAGGTGTGGGCGGCGCGGGCGTCCTGGGCGCGGGCGGCCGCGGCTCCGCGGGGGAGGGGCTGGCGATGTTCAGCGAGGGGAGGGTGGGCGCCTTCTTCTTGCGCTTTTTGGGCACCGGCGAGGCTGGGACGGGCGGTGGAGTGGGAGGCTTCGACCTGGAAATTGGCGCAAGATGAAAGGGTTTAGGTAAATAAATGTGATAAAGTCAGTGAGAATAAATAGAGAAGACAGAACTCAAGATAAATTAATAATTAATTGATTAATTGATTGATTTTATTGAAATTTCGAAAAACATGAATGCCATGAATAGAATGAACGAGACTTATTTATGTCAGCTGTGTCTGCGAATATTATCAAAAAAAACGGACAAATAGGTTTAAAAACTTCGCTGATTCGTAATGATTCTAATTATGTAAGTAACCACTGAAAAACTTATAAAATTAAACATGAGTTTAATGGTTTTTCGTGACACCGACAAAAGAAAAAAAAACAATCTAAAATAACCAATATCTCCGAAAATAGTAAAAATCGCTGAACATACATAAAGTTTAAATCGATAGCGTTTTAGCTGCTCTATGTTCACTAGGCGGGTTGACGTCGGTTTCTGGGAAAGCCTGTATAAATATATGTAGTTTATCTATGTAAATAAAAATGTATATTCGTATGTTTTTCCTTTGGCCGATCCGAAACCATTGGTCAGATTGTGATGAAACTTTGGTAGGGTGTTCTGAAGACGCCCGCGAGGGTTTCTGGCTCATAAAAACCGTATATTGTTTTACTTTTACGTACGCATTGCAACGCATGCCGGGTACAGTTAGATAAAATGAATTTAAGAAAAAGAAGATACATAGACTAGTATATCTGAAACTTACTCAGGCACCGACGTAGCGGTTTCCCTAACCGGCGACATGGGAGCCCCCGCCTGGTCGAGCGTCTTCAGGATGTTGTAGTTGATCTTCATGCTGATCCGCTTCTCCGCCAGCATCTTCTCAATGGCCTCGCCGGCGGTCGCCGCGTTGCATGGCAGTTTCTTCTTGTAAGAGCCGCGCAACTTCCGTTTTTTGTCTTTGCCTTCCTCTTTTTCTTTAGCGCGCAGTTCTTCTTTTACTGTTTTAATTAGGTGACAATGTATTCTAGTTAAAATGCAGACATATTCCTTGCCATTTATTCGATTTTTTAATTACTCTTGGATCTTTCAAAAGGAAAATGGAAGTATGTTGTATGTATTTGTATAATATTACATTTCACTAGTTAGTTTAGTCTTATGTCCATTTCCAATATTCATACCGTGAATAGGTTATGTTAAAATTCGACATTTTACGTACAAAATCTATTCAATTTAAACCGGGTGTAACCAAAGAGCTGTTTGAATATGGACATAAGTATACTTCATCTTCGAGCACTTGATGCGAATATTTGACTGCGGTCCATGGCGTATACACATAGTAAAGGTAAACTAAATTAACTTGAAAGATGCACTAACAAACATGCACAGGATCTCATAAAGTAAAACAGTGAGAGGATTAATTACTTATTAATCCATGGAGTCGCTATTTACTGATTATTATAAATATACCACTTTGATTTTGGCCTTCACCATTGTTGTATTTCAAAAAAAACTAAATACACTAGTTCGGCTTCTCTAAACCTACTAATATTTGTTTGTTTGTAACGCTTACACAGCGGAGATATCCTCTTTACTCAAATTAATTTAAAATGGTTTAGCGTTTTGACGAATGAATGCATTTTGAATTATTATTACGATACTACTGAAGGTCAAAATCAAGGTGGTATGTTAACAATAATTAGGAAATAGCGACTCCATGGATCTAGAACCACGATATGCCACCAAAAATTCTAACCCTACTTATTAACTACTTACTCTTTTGTTCTTTCAAGTAACCAGCATTGATCTTATTCCACAGCATTGTCTTGTGTTTCGCTTCCTCCTCGCTCATTATAAGTGAACTAACATAATCTTCCTCGCTCGGGCTGAGTATGATCTCGTCGGAATGGAGCAAGTCTTTGCCGAACTGGAGCTTCGGCTCGGGCTTTAGGAACTTGTCGGGCTTTTCATCAGGTTGCCCTAGACCTATTACTGCTAAGTCTGGCCCTGGAACAAGCATGTCATGATATACAGTGTGTTACCAGCACCCTGGCTTTTTTTAAAGTAGGTTAAAATAACGTATATCTGTAACGTAACTATGACATTAATTTAATTAATAAACAACTTTTCAGGCTTTGTTAACTTTCTAACAAAATGTTAATTGCCCGCAATGTAAAGCACAGCAATTTGACAAGTGTAAATGACAGTCGACGGCTACTTTGATTATTATGTTCTGCCCCCGTACCACGACATGCCTTGTACCAAGCAAGAGCGATACTGATAACGATGATCACACAGCACATGCACTACATTAAAAATGGTCAGTATCTGAGAAAATTAATTCTGAAGTTATTTTAATTATTTTTTAATTGATAATACTTGCAAACAATTGCTAAAGCAACTTATTATTTGCAGTTTTAATAAATGCCCGCATGCCGGTAACACACTGTATATACCTACCTAAGGAAGTCAATGCCTGTCACCTACGCGAAAACTCCGGCTAATGCAAAAACAGTTGAAGTTAGGAAACAGTTCAAACACGAAGGTTGAATTTCTAAAAAAATATCCCTATTTAAGGTCTAGACTTGTACTATGGGTACTAGACAACGATAAACGCACTTTTACAGAGATATATTAAGTCCGTTCCTGTTCAGACTGCCAATGACTATAACAAGTATACCTGACTGTAATTGTCCTTAGATAGGGGATGAAATAGTAATGCGAATAATGTTACTTATAATTAGTTTATTAAAAAGGTTGAATAAATTCCTCATCATCATCGTACTATTATGCTTGGTGCGACAGAGACGAAAACCTCTCTTATCAATCAAATGTATCAACCATGACTACACTTTCATGTCAAATATATTTCGAAGAAATTAAATGTATATGACAGGCTTCTCTGTGTCATGGTATTTTCACCATATACAAGATTAAATAGAGTTTACTACCTCAAAATAAACATGAAGACAATGATTAAGTGTATAAATAAATCATATGACCCTGCTCAACCTTCACAAGTAAGCGAATATGGAGTAATAATGGTAAATTGATTTCTTTATATGAGTGACCGAATGAAAAGGTCCCGACTATATAAAACATCAGAAACTTACGAACAAATACTAACGCTCGCGGTTGGCGAGCGTCGGTACGTTTAGTGTGCGGATAGGACAACCTGTAAAATAACTACCATACAGGCCTTTCATCAGCGTTGGCAATCCAATCGGAGTCTTAGGCCCGTATTTATAGACTCATCTCAATCCGTGAACTGAGACCTTCTCAATTGAGATGGTCTCGATAGTGTTAGGTTTCATTTTCTTATACATATAAACTGAAAATGTAATAAATAAGAATGTCATTTGAATAAAGTAAAGGTTGAGATAGTGGTAAAAAGACAGTCATTTGACTGTGGGTCGAAGGGTATAAAAAGGCTAACACAAGGCTGATCGAGGCATTCCGTTGGAAACTCTGAAACTGGAATATTGTTATTATCGGATAAGAAATCAGGAATAAATTCAAAGTGTACGATATAAAGTGGTTTCATTTAATAAGTTACGGACGTTAGTGGTGGTGAAGTACTAGTTATACTATATATCAGAAGTGGGATGATCATCGCTTTAACAGCGTAAGTACACGTCCATAATACTTTTACTTTTCTTCTTCTATCGCTAACGAATAACGGTTAATTTGAATTGTTTAAATTATGCTTCTATAGTGTAAATGCAATTATATAAGAGGATAGGGCGCCAACGATGATATATGGGGGCACATGGTCGGGGCGACTCCCCGATAGTGCCGCATAAGAATCGTGGTAGCCGTCATACATTTAATTGAGTGGTGTGGTGGATCATGCGAGCATTTGGTCAGGGCAACTCCCTTACAATGCCCTGTATGAATCTACGACGGCGGTTATCGAAATGGCAAATTCATGCCTGTGGTCGGGGCAACTCCCCGATAGTGCTATGTGTTGATTCATTCGATTACCGGGTACCTAGCAATTTATGTAACTCTTCAACTACCGAGGTCACGGTGGGTTTATCTTGAGTATGAACAGGACAACTTCCTAATTTGTGCTTCAGGTGAACTCATCACTGTCGTTTTAAAAAACACGCATATTATTTTATGCTTAATAAACTGGCCGTCGTTTCATCAATTTAGTGTATTCATTTCACGAGAATATAAAAACACTAGGTGCTGGACATGAAAATGTTTATAGATATCAATAATCATGTACAGGCAGTGCTACAACGATTTAATAAGGTAACTTTGTGACAATGCACCTAATACTTATTGCATATTACATATTATGACCCTTTTTATGCATCATTGCAAGTGTATTAGTGCAATGTAATGACTTAGCTAGTCTGTATCGAGTGCGATACAGCAGCACTCGCCCTAAGTAATTAATAGCCTTCCTCAAGATCTTTTCATGCGACCTTTATGTACCGATACTGGTAGACAAGATTGCCACGACGATCTAACGACTGTGCCCACGAAGATAACGGTCTTGGGTTCAAACCCCGGTAAGGATAGATATTTGGGTGATGAGCGCAAATATTTGTTCCCTAGTCATGGATGTTTTCTTTGTAGTTTTAGGATATATTTCTCTATATAAGTATTTAAATTGTATTTTCTAAACCAATACCATAGCCTAGGGCTTAGTTTGGGACTACTTAGGTAAATTTTTGTGAGATTGTCCCCTGATATTTATATATTTTAAAAATATTTTCGGTTTAGAGTAGTTACTAATTACTATTTATTAATTAGTATTGTTTTTAGTTTAAATTGGTGTTTTATGCTAAGCTTGGAATTAATGTCTTCTTATTATTGTTCTGAAGCTTGTTTTAATTATTCAATGTTTCTCAATTGTTTTCCTATTGCTTTGCTATTCCATACCCCTGACTCTTCCCTATTTGATGCAAGTTTCAGATCATGGCTGATAATGGCAATCGAGAGCACCGTTCGAGGTCAAGGCGACTACTGACTCCAGAGCGGTACACGACATCTCATCAGTTCGAGGAAGAGCTGCTTCGTGGCAGAGACCGAAGCCGCAGCCTCGTGCAAAGACTCAGCCGCAGCCGATCCCGTCGCCATGGTCGGTCAGTACGTCCCCGAGATAACTACTCTAAAGATCGTGAATATCAGATCGAACAAATGCGTGCTCGTCTTAAAAATCTGGAACATGAATTACAAAGGGACCGCGAAATTAGAGCCAAGTCGCCTCCCGAACAATGTAGTAGAAGGGACTCTACCGTAAGGTCCCGCAGTCGTCATTGCAGTAGTCGACATGACGTTGAAAAAAAAAAAGCTAACGACTACCCTCGTAGGTCTAGTGAAAAACATATGAACTCCGCTGAGCGTCGGAATAGGTCGCGTAGTAAGAAATATTCGGCAGAAGACATAGCACTTATTGTAAATTCAATAAAACATAATGTACCCTCACAGTCGTCTACAGGTGGCACTTTCAACAACAAAACTATTGACCATAAAAACATTTTACCAAACTTCGATCCATCTACCAAAAATCAGCGTATGGTTACTTGGTTGAAAAAGGTTAATGAATGTGCCACTGTATACGGCTGGGATGACAAAACCACCATACATTTCGCGATGCAAAAATTGCAAGGGTTGGCCAAAATTTGGTATGAAAGTTTGGACACCATTCTCTTTACTTGGGTAGAATGGCAAGAGAAGTTAGTAAACTCTTTTCCATGTGAGGAAAATTATGGCCAACTCTTGGAAGAAATGTTAAGAAGAAAAAGTAAATTTAACGAACCGATAGAGGTATACTATTACGAAAAGCTAGCACTTTTGAATCAATGTAATATAAAAGGTAAACCGGCGGTAGATTGTTTGATTCATGGTATTAGTGATAAGACTACAAAATCTAGCGCCGTGGCCCTACGTTGCCCTAATCCCGACCAACTGTTAAAATTTTTAATAAGCAATAAAGATTCAATATATACTCTTGATCGGGCGCATATCAAAAACAAAAACTGGCCTGAGAATATCAATGTTAACAATCAAGGCTCTAGGTTCAGTAATAAGCCCCAGACACAAGTCACATACTGTTTTAACTGTAAGGAAAAGGGGCACCACTACTCAAAATGTCCAAAGCCGTTGTTAAAATGCCATCATTGTAACAGGGTTGGTCACAAACCCGAAAATTGTTTTAAAAAGCCTGAAAACAAACCCACAAAAACTCAAGAAGTTAGATCGTTATGTGTGACTAGTTTAAGTCAAAGCTCAAAATTCATTAAGGAGGCTATAGTTAATGGTCGGACAGTGGAGGTATTCATTGATTTTGGTAGCGAGGTAACTCTGGTCAAAGAATCGTTCGTGTCCGCTTTAGGCATTGCCCACGATCACTTAGAGTCGACAATGAAAGGTTTTGGAAACGGACTCGTTAAGTCCGTAGGAGCAGTGTCGCTTGATTTAGTGATAGACTGTGTCAATGCTACTGTAGTATGCAAAGTTGTGGAGGACAATCTATTGGATAAAACTCTACTTATCGGACAATCGTTTACCGAATTACCCCATATTGTCGTTTACAAAGATTTGTCTCAATTACGCTTCTTCGACGTTGGTAATGAAATGCCGCAGTTTGAACCCAATGATGATAGTCTGATAAAAATTTCGGTGATTAATGATTTGGAATTATATGGACCAGCTTCTATGAGGGCGTATATTGAAGAAAGTTATGACGGGAACATATTGATTAAGGAGAGGTTAGTAGGAAAACCAGGTCAACAGTTTGTAGTAGGTGGTGGTATGTATAAAGTCATCAACTGCGGTGTGAATGTGACAGTCTACCCATGTTGTACTCCATGCTTAATGATGGAAGGTTTTGTAATTTGTAGAGCAGAGAGGGTGAACTTAGTTAATCGAATTGTAGCACAAACTCCTACAGTGTTCGAAATTGAGGAAGTTGATGTCATTGCAGAATCTAAACTTCGAATAGGTGAAGGCGTTTCCAAAGATTTAAAAAATAGACTTTTACAACTACTAAATAAGTATAAACATTGCTTTGCTTCTGAGTTAGGGCAGCTAGGGTGTACAAATGTCACTCAAATGAGCATAGAATTAAATGACCACCGCCCGATTGTTTCAAGGCCCTATAGGTTATCCTATCACGAGAGGGAACAAGTACGTAATATGATAAATGAAATGCTGTCAGCTGGAATAATCAAAGAATCTATATCTGAGTACGCTAGTCCCATTATTCTAGTACGAAAACCAGACGGTAGCTTACGAATGTGCATAGACTATAGAAAATTAAACTCAGTGACTATAAAGGAAAGGTATCCAATGCCAATTATTGATGATGAAATCGCAAGGCTATCAGGTCAGTCTTGTTTTATAACATTGGATCTTGCGTCAGGATACTATCAGGTGCCCATTGCTGAAAACAGTAAACATCTTACTGCCTTTGTCACCCCAGATGGCCAATTTGAATTTAATAGAATGCCATTTGGGTTGGCAAATGCACCAAGCGTTTTCCAAAGGATGATGAATCGTATTCTTGGTCCAGCGCGATTCACGAAGGCTATGGTGTACATTGATGATCTGTTGATATTCGGAAAGGACTCAAGTGAGTGTTTGGATAGATTAGAGGAGGTGTTGCAATTGGTAGAAAAGTCCAGCTTAACTTTAAATATCGCTAAATGCAATTTTCTTCAAGACCATCTTGATTATTTGGGATACGAAATTAGTGCTGAAGGGGTTAAACCGGGTAAAAAGAAAATTCAGTCTGTAGAGAATTTTCCTCGTCCTGTTGACGTTCATAAGGTTAGACAGTTTCTTGGTCTAGTTGGCTTTTTCCGAAAATTCATTGAAAATTTTGCTCAGATAGCCTTTCCTTTGACTAAACTATTAAAAAAGGATGCTTCATGGGAATGGACGAGCTCTCAAGAAAGCGCATTTGAAGATCTGAAAGGTAGGTTGGTGAATAGGCCTGTCTTAGCAATTTATGACCATACAGCTGATCTAGAACTTCATGCCGACGCAAGTAAGCATGGTGTTGGGGGAATTCTGTTGCAGCGGTTGCAAGGTACCTCTGATCTAAAACCAGTAGCCTTCTATAGTCGTCAGACCTCGCCTGAAGAAAAGAATTTCCACTCATATGAGTTGGAAACTCTAGCGGTCGTCTGTTCGTTAAAAAAATTTAGAGTGTATTTGTTAGGGAAAACCTTTAAAATTATGACGGATTGCAGTGCCTTGAGATCTACTTTTTCAAAAAGAGATCTTATCCCTCGTATTGCCCGTTGGTGGCTTATGTTACAAGAATTCGATTGTACAGTGGAATACCGGGCAGGGACCAAGATGTTGCATGTTGATGCTCTCTCACGTAATCCCTCTTTGGAAGATGATCTTTCAACCGATAGTTTTCCATCTGTTATGAACATCAATAATGAGGATTGGTTACTCACTTTGCAACTTGGAGATTCTGAATTATCGAGGACTCGCGATATTTTGTTAAATGACGTCAATCCTAAAGATTTGCAACATATTAAAGATAATTACATAATCCAAAGCAACAAATTATTTAGACGTATTGATGGCAAAAAGGACAACCTTCGCTGGGTGGTGCCAAAGGGGGCCAGGTGGCAGGTATGCAAGATGAGCCATGATGATATAGGACATTTCGGCATAGAAAAAACTTTGGAGAAAATTAAAAATCAATATTGGTTCCCAAAAATGACCCGCTTTGTTAAAAAGTATGTGGCTGCGTGCATTGAGTGCGCGTATGCTAAACATACTAAAAACAATCAAGAAGGATTATTACATCCGATAACCAAAATTGAAATACCTTTTCATACCTTGCATGCCGACCACCTGGGGCCTTTTGTCAAGTCAAAAAGGGGAAACTCCTATTTATTGGTAGTTATAGATGCCTTCACAAAGTTCGCGTTTGTGAGGCCGGTTCGAAATACAAAAACGGATAATGTAATTAAAATATTAAATGACATATTTTATACGTTTAGGGTGCCAGTACGATTGATAACGGATCGCGGTAGTTGTTTTACGTCTAAATCTTTTAAGAAATATTGTCTCGATAAAAAAATTAAGCATATTTTAAACGCAGTCGCTAGCCCAAAATCAAATGGTCAGGTAGAGCGCTACAACCGCACGATTCTCAGTTCATTAACAGCACAGAACCTGAATAAAAGCGAAAGAGACTGGGACAGTCAAGTGGGGCAAATTCAGTGGGGTATTAATAATACCATAAATAAGACTACAAATAAGATGCCCTCCGAAGTATTATTCGGTACCTTTATGAGCGGTGATTTGAATTCAGCTCTCGTTGAAGTCTCTCAATATACGGGTGAGCATAGTGATGTAGGCTCTATTAGAAAAGACGTAAAAGAAAGAATTGACAATGCACAGTTAAAACAAAAAGCGTACTATGATAAGGGTAGAAGGCCAGCACACTGTTACAATGAAGGCGAACTCGTAAAGATCACAAAAACCTCTTTTAACAATGACGGCAAAAGCAAAAAGCTGCTGCCGGCTTATATTGGCCCATTTCGTGTGTCGAAGGTGTTGGGAAACGACCGATACCAGATAACATCGGTGCCGGGGTTCAGTAACATGAAGACCAGGAATGGTTCTGTAGTGGCGGCAGACCGTATGAAACCCTGGGTTCATGTTGCTGCACTGGCGGTGAATGATGATTTCGACTCTGATAATGATGACGATACTGATAGCGATTAAGATAATGTTTCATTCATCAATATCATCAAATGTTTAATCGGATTTTGATTATCTAAAAAGGTTTTGTTGAAGTAGCAATAAATTTATAAATATTAAGATCAAGGTCATGATATGTACCTACTTGTTGGGAACAGATTTACCAACAGTGATATGTGAAATGTTATTTTATTTTTACTTATTAAATAAAGGGTTAATATATGGGAGTGAGAACAGGTTTGCTCACTCGTATATGTTATCTTATATGAAGATATATATGAGTGTGATCAGGTTTGCTCACTTATATATGTTATATTGAGATCATCTTAAATGTTATAGAGGATGCATTATACTCGTAGGAGTGGGATCAGGTTTGCTCACTCGTATGTAAAACAGTAAAGTGAGATCAGGTTTGCTCACAATATATACATATATATGTATGTAGATATAGACTTCAATGTTCCAATAATATGTGAAAGTGGGACCAGGTTTGCCCTCATACATGTTTCACAATGTAAAATATATATTATATGAGTAGGATCAGGTTTGCTTACTCGTATAATATGTAAGGAAATAAACATAGATATGCATGAATTTTATGTTAGATTAGAACTACTTGTTTTTTTGATGTATTTTATTTTCTTTTGTTGTTCTTTTTGCTAATTCTTGATAATAATATCTTGTAATTAAACTTTATTTGTACTTTAAATTAAATAAGATTAAGCTACCTATATCATTGTAATAAGAATATAATCTAGCTGTTGAGTTTCTAGCCGCGCTTCTTCTCAACAGGGGTCTCCTCTTGGGAAGCGCTGGTAGACTCAAATGTAATAACAGGTGTGTCCGATCAGCCGAGTGTTAGGTCATCACATGATACGTGTATGGGGACATCCACGATATCAGGATGGACGAGTGTTAGGTTTCATTTTCTTATACATATAAACTGAAAATGTAATAAATAAGAATGTCATTTGAATAAAGTAAAGGTTGAGATAGTGGTAAAAAGACAGTCATTTGACTGTGGGTCGAAGGGTATAAAAAGGCTAACACAAGGCTGATCGAGGCATTCCGTTGGAAACTCTGAAACTGGAATATTGTTATTATCGGATAAGAAATCAGGAATAAATTCAAAGTGTACGATATAAAGTGGTTTCATTTAATAAGTTACGGACGTTAGTGGTGGTGAAGTACTAGTTATACTATAATAAGTAATCCTGGAGCTAGGATCGTTACTAATTAATAAACTCATTTTGAGAAGCTCTTACATGAGATGATCTTACCTGAGATTGTGAGGGTAAGTACGTCTGATGACATTTTTGAACGAAACGACGAAACGTTTTGAGTATGCATGGTTTTTTAAAATATATGTTTTGCGTTTAGACATGACAGGTAAGATACGTGAACCATCATAAATTCGTTTTTTCAAGGTAAAATCAAGAAGCAAGTCGTTATTTTAAAAGCATTTTTTAAACTAGTTTTCGGTTTATGTATATTATCATATAAGGTGAAGGATGGAGGCCTTTGTCCAGCAGTAGGACATTATAGGCTGTTAAATACAAATACTTAATTCCTTTATTATTGAATAATACTTTTTCAATTAAAATTCAGATGCAGTTAAACCTGTTTTATTTTTTCATGTTTTATAACAGTGGTTAGCACAAGTTGTTTTCTCAGTTGTCACTCATTGATTTGGTTTGTTTTAGAGAAGGTAGAGGGGTTACCAAGCGACAATCCTTCTCGGTACATTCTGTAATATTATGGAATCGGCTACCGACTGGCATTAGGCAATCACAAACGGTAGACTCCCTAAAAGGCAAATTAAAGAAGTTCTGGCTTGACTCTATCTCCTAAATATCAATTATCCTCTAGGTATGTAAAATGTAGTTTATGTATGTATATTTAACTATTAATATGTATACCTATTTCTATATCTATTTATGAAGGTATTTGAATGTAGTTTTATTTTAAATCTATTTATATAAGTTTTATTGGATACTAAATGTGTTATATTCTTCTTCTTGTACACTTGTTTACTCGTTGCACAACCGTTCACTCTTCTCAATCTCTCAAGGGTTAGCTGGAAGAGATCCCTTAAAGGGATAAGTTCGCCTTTGTACATATTTCTATATTAATTGTATTGTTATGGTTTTTCTTTTGTACAATAAAGTGTTTACATACATACATACATACATACATACAATCAAGTTGCAGGCGACTTGTGTTAACTGTTCAGCAAATTAAACTGTCTGTCATTGCACCTATACACATATATGGGGTGACATAAAACCTAAATGCCACCCAATTGCACAAACATTTGTTGGTAATAGCACCGTTCACAATAATAATATTCGTCTATGTTAGCACTGGAAGGAATCCCTGCAATATTTTTGTATTTACATACAAATACTTTATCCCATTAGGACACTTGTCACTTTCCAATTACCAGTGCACTTAGGTGACATTTAATTTAATTATGTAATGTTTGTGCCAGTCTCTTCTTTAAAGTTAGGTAGTGGAAGTTATTACATCACAGTTGGGACTATCCAGATCATAGTTATCTAATTTTAAATATATGTAAACCTAAATTTATAATGCCTTACGAGGATAGAGATTTATGTTTATAAATTTAAGTTAACATATTTTAAATCAGAATCAAGTTTGATGTTATTAGTTAAGGTACCTATGCAGATACTTAAAATCTGAGAACACTGATCAAAGTTAGCCGCATTATTCATTAATAATATTAACATTCATATAATATAATATAAACGCCAAAACATACCAACAACCAATACCATTACCACAGATCCTTGTTGACTTGGTGTTTATAAAAGTAGTTTATATATATGTGAGAGCTAAATATCGTTATTTCATTGTACTAAAACATTCAGCGCTGGGTTTCTGAATTCCATGGAGTGTGGAGAAAAGTTAAAGAGTTCAGAAAGCTTGTTGTTACGTTATCTTATGCCTCTGAATCTTAGGCTCCAAATACTTTCATTTTGCGAAGAGAGTTAAATAGTGTAGGAGTACCTACATATTATTATGCATCAACTTTCAAACATAAAGGTCACCAATAAATAAAACTACTATTAGCATGTATTGTTTATTTCATAAAAAAGTCTCTAAGTTTTACATATTTTCAGTTTTCAAAATCAACTCAATACCTAATATTATTTGTAATTATCTGATTCACAGGTTATACCATACAAATACTCTTTATTGAACACCAAAAACACCGAAACAGAACAGTACATTTAAATTATAGACATACAACAGCAAATTGTTAAATAGCGATCCCACTTATTATCTAACCAATAGCCATCCTGTTTTATAGCTGCAACAGGTAAAAATAACAGGATTAACCACATTTAACTTGAACTAAACATATCAATTTTTTACAACTCCTATTTCAAATGATTTTTTAATATTCCCAAGTTATAAACTGTGTTATCCTTTTTTATGATTATCATCATGTTCTCCAGCAAAAATAGACCATGATGTTTGTTCACTTGACGTTATACAAATCACACAATGTTTAAATGAAATATTGCACTTCTGAAGTACAAAACTTATTGCAGCGGTTTGAGAAAACTAGGCAAAAAAATTACATGTCTAAATTTTTTCATATCATGGAACTAATCAACACACTAAACTTCACTTATATGAGGTACCCCTTTTATGTAGAACAAGACAAGACATACTGCGCTGGATCATCATAATGCAAATAATCTAACCTATAGCCTATTAGATGGTAAGTTGCGGTATGTAACTACATAGTATGAATACACAGTAGCATGAAAAAAGTAATAAAAACTATTATCTTTACATTGAAGTAGCCCAAATGAAAATGGGGTAAGTATCCTTTTGCATGACTTTTATCTGAAGTTACTTTATTCAAAGACAATGATTGTTTTATAAGAAAGGATAATTTATATTGAATACATTAAAAACTGAATCTTGAAATGAGTAACATTGTGAATAATTTTATTATACCTGATGGACATAAATCTGTTTGGCAATTGACAAGCGAAGTCGTCAATGCGTCGGGCCGGCTGTTGAGATTCGTGAACACTGACTTCTCAAAATATCCAAATTTCACCGTTTTTAGCGTCTTGATTTTTTCCGGCGAACCTTGACATGTTATCCAAGTTTCACATTATTGAACTGACGACAACCTACAAAACGACATAAAGTTATAAACACTTTCTAATCACTTCAAAATGATTGAAACAGGTTCACGATTAGTTTTCACAAGTAGGTACCTAGGTATACTTTTTGCACCTTATTTATGTCAGGACGCGACATTGTACATATCTCACTGTTATTACTAGTTGATTGTGTGTAAGTTTTTAAACAATTCACTCAGTTTTCATTTAAGTATCAAACAATAATAAAACTTTGCCGCCTCAGCCTTATCTTGTCTGTCACGATGATTGTCAATGTAACAAAAACACTCCCCTCCTCTTTACTTTAGCAACCCGTTTCACGAAATGTTTCGTTACTTTACTTTCATTTCAATAATTAACAAAATACTTAATTAACTTTATTGGTTTTCTAAACAACAGTAAAGTAAAATATTAGAAGCATTGTGGCTATGATGCAAAATTGTTGAATTAAGGTATTAGCATTAGATGGGTAGGTTAGTTTAGTACCCTAAATATTAGTAGATTAAGTACATAACTAGAAATGCATTTGACTGTTTTTATGACATGATTGTTTTTTTATTTATACATAATGAATATAAAATAACTAGGTAATTAATGTAAATTGTAGGTACTTACCTATGAGAAATGAGCCCGTGTGGAGGTAAATCTTTCGCGCCTCAGGGTGGCCCTAAGTATTGTTATACAAAGACATCCGGCTATTATGTTGTCGTCGGCTTGGTCGGTATCTCTCTCGTAATCTCTATACGTAATATAAAAATATCTAGCACCCACAATCATTTCACTTAAACACAAGACAAAACACACAACTTTTGAAGGCAATTGTACCTATTTAGCGGCAAACTCAAACATAATATTTAGGTATTATTGTTATTGAAAACGATTTAGGTATAAATATTTGCCTCTGAGAATGTAAAAATAACACTTTATTGTATTTAAACCGATTTATCTGATAAAGAGCACCCATTATGTTCGACTATGTTGCAGTGCGTCCGCCATTTTTTCATAGTTGAGATGGTCTCAAGTCACCAACAGACCATAATCAGGATCAGGATTAGTTCCTCATACAAAATGACCGTCTCATCTGATCCGAGGATTACGATTCACGTATCGAGATACGTTTATAAATTAAACCTCAGTCTTGTGACGCATCTTGTGACGGGCATCTCAGCTGAGACGAGTTTATAAATACGGGCCTTAGGCCCGTATTAATAAACTCATCTTGGCTGAGATGCCCGTCACTAGATACGTCAAAGTAAACGTCAAACCATAGAACACTTACATTTTTGACACATCTCGAGACGAGCGTGAGAGCTGGGATTAGTTTATTAATACGGCCCTTAGAAGTCTTGAGAATTCAAATGTCCATGGGCCTCAGATCCAGCTTACCATCAGTTGACTGAGTTCGTACGCCTTGCTTTAATTCAATAGAACTACCCACTAATGAGACTTAATTATTTTTGAATAAAATTCCAATAGAACTACTGGGACAAAATCAGTCCCACTAGTTCTATTATCTGAAGGCCTTTGCATAATAGAACTAGTGAGAGTAAAAAATCCCACTAGTTCTATCAATAGAACTGTCAGTAGTACTAGTGGGAATATACCAAAAAACCTTAATTATTTCCGTTACCTAGTCCTTTCTCCAGCTTCAGTTTTTCCTGCTTCTGCAACTCTTCGGTCCGCGGCTGGCCCTCCCTGGCGATCTCTCCGAGGAGGTGCAGGGTATCTTCGGCCGCGAACCGCGAGGCATCCGCGTCCTCTGTTGATCCTTCATCTAGAAATAGACATGATCAATTATGATATCATCAATCCTCATCATAGTCATCATTTCAGCCGAAAGACATCCACTGCTGGAAATTTCTAATTGATTAGTTTGGTCATCTGGTAGAGAATACACACATGTTAAGCTAATAAATAAAACTTCATTAACCTAAGGCCTGATGACCTACATGTAGGACATTAAGACTGCGCCGAGCGTACGCTGGACGTACAGTGGCGCCCTCATTATTATTATCGTGTTTTCTAATAAACTAAAGTATTTTCTTGAAATTGGTCGGTAGGTTTTTGTACTATAAATGAAAACACAACTTATAGGGTATGTCACATAGTTTGATAACAATTCACCTTCGATTTACCAACTTAACGGAAAAAAGTGGCCACCTTTTCCCGTTTAGCTGACTACTCAAAGGGTAATTGTTATTAAAGTTTGTTACGTTGCGTATCCCATAAACTGTGTTTTTACTTGCGCTACAAAAACGTATCGTCTGATTGCAAGGAAATTCTTTAGTTAATTAGAAAACACGATAATAGTAATGAGGGCGCCACTGGACGCTCGACGTTTGCTCGGCGCAGTCTTTATTGTCGTACCCTACTAACGAAATTAGACACAACTCTTACAAGGTTAATCGTTATTATTATAATGTATTGAAATCGAAAACTGTTTATCACGTAATGTTACCAATGAAAGAATTGTTTTGTGCCGTGACATAATAATAAGAATAACATAATACTAACGGACTAGCTAGTGTTTTGTGATGTAATGTTTACTGGTATTCAAAAAATTACTGGTATCGGTACATAATTATATGGATTAAAAATAAACCTCATTACCGTTTTCTAGCATACAAGTTACAACCGACCGAGGCATGTGTACAAAACTTTCTTACCAAGAGCCGATATTGAAGCTACAGGCGCCGCAGCAGCTGCCTTCTTTCTTCTAGAATTATCCTTTTCCAATTGGCAATCTATTTCTTTTTGCAAATCCGTCATTTCCTTCTCACCGTCTTCTTCTTCCACAAACTGAAAGAGAAAGTAGATAGGTAATTTTATTTATTATTTTTAATTTAATATTTAGTTATTCATTCCTGCTGAATACACACAAAATACATAAACATAACAGCGACAGCTGTCTTCAAAATGTTTTACATACAAGTTTATGTAAAATAAGACAACAACCATTGTGTTTAGTAAAATTAACGAAGATGACGATTAAAAGTGTCGCTACGACAGAAAAATCCTCAACGCGATGCTATAAAGTACAAATGTTTTCGCAACAAGTTTCTCTTGTCACAGCCTACTTAGAAAACGACATAAGTTTAATAATCAGAGAGAGTTGACTCCGACCCTGTGACCTAACACCTGTAACTGTAAGCACTAACTGATACAGCATAATCCGTTTCTAAAGAGAAAAAGGTTTACAAGAACCAACATAAAACATCCCAATGCATCAATGTTTTGTGACAGAATCTCAACTTCATAACAATCATACATACATACATACATAAACTCACGCCTTTATTCGCAGAGTGGGGTAGGCAGAGCTACAGAATTTCAAACAACTCTAAAAACTTGTTGATAATTCTGTAACCACATTTTGCACACTTAGGCGAAGATGTTTAACAGTGTATTAGTGACAGGTTGCAAGCCCATCGCCTAACTGTACTACACGCCTTTATTACCTTAGTCGGCTTTTACGACATCCACGGGAAGACTTGGAGTGGTACCCTGTGAATCCAATACACTGTATCTGCAGATAATAGTGTTTTGAATTAACAACTTTTATTCTATAGAATGAAAGTTGTTAATTCAAAACACTGTATCTGCCAGATACAGTGTATTGGATTCACAGGGTACAGTGGCACTATTCTAATCCGGCAACCACACGGCAAACAATCATAACATTCATAATACAAGAACTGGCACTGAAAGACATGAAGAATTTTGATACTGAACCTATTTCTTTCAATAGCTCAATTGGAAAGGCGATACTGCAGTGACAGTGAGTAATCTGGGTTAAGGCTCCAGCATTCTCTTTTTCTATGTTTATCTACATTTATTATTTGACGTCAATTCAAAATTCAAAAAACGGTTTCCAAACGATTTATCTGTACCTTTTGCAAGCGTTCCTTGTCCCTCTTCCTAGCCGCCCTGAACGCCGGAGGATCCTGTTCCTCCTCCAAATCGACAGTCATGAACTCCTCAAGGGTCAACGCACTGGATGGAGTGTCTCCGAACTCGAGGAGACGCTTCCTCAGCGTAGACTCGTGAACCTTGACTATCCGGACGACGTCAGCTGGGGTGCGGGAGAAATTGTGAAGGCGGGCGCCGATCAGGAGAGCTGGAATATGGTAATTGTGTTCACCAAATTTTTAGGTACCCGTAGTAAGGAGTAAAAGGCGGTTGCCGAAAGCATAAGATGGATAAGAGTTTTATTCAATTTCGAATACTATTTATGTATTATAGGTACATGCCGGAAGGAGATAGCTCAAGCCTTAAGGAAGGACATGGTCTACCTAAGGTAAATGCACCCATCATGGCAGTGCTCCTGTGATGAACAATAACAATTTTAACGGGCAAAAAAAGAACTTTCAAAATATTCAATTCTAATAGGGGTAGGCCCGATGTATTATAATTTATAATGTTATCTAATTGTAAGGCGTTAGCATTCTATAATATGTAATTGCTTTTATTGGCGATTGTTCATGACTGGAACACTGTCCATGATAGGCGCATTTACCTTATTCATTCTTTGTTTCAGATATTTTTAACACAGTCAAAGTTATAAATATATATACACGTTTAGTCCTAACACGTCAAAATATCTTGCCCCCGCCCGGCCGTATGTGTATGTATATAAGTGCTTTTGAGTGTACAATAATTATGTATTATAGGATAAAGCTAAGGTAGTTGTATGTAATTGTAGATTGTTGACCAACGGATGAAAGTGATCAATTGCATCCTGCGATATTTTTTAAATGTTGTATGTCGCTCTCACGAACTTTGTCTTTAGGTATTGTTAAATATAGAAAAATGAAGAGTGTCTTGACACAATTTCAAAACGAATTGAAAAAAAAGTGTGAGTTATTGTTGTTTGCTGTAATTGTAATTGTAATTTCTGTATAAGATTCTTCCATAGTCTAAAAAAAGAGTAAAAATTCGCTGAGAGTCTGACCAATTCTTTTACGTAACACCTGGCCATAATGTGAGTTTTATCGCACGCTGCGCGCACGGTAAAACTCGCATTGTGGCCAGGTGAAGACGTAAAATTGTGTACTCATCACGGGCAGTAAAAAAGAAAGCCCTCTATCGCATATTTACAACCCTCGCCTACGGCTCGGGTCTCAAATACCTGCGATTTCGGGCTTTCTTTCTTTTACAGCCCTTGTTAAGTAATGTACTATTTTAAAATCACTTTCAGCCCTAGGGATAGAAATGACATTTTCAGTTCGCTAATGAGATATGAAAATCCTTTCTTTCCCAATAGGAGAGATGAAAATTATTATCCTCAACTTCCATTAACGTTTCTCTCCGTACCTCATCACAATCTTAACTCCCACACGTGAGAAAGTGCAAAAAGCACTACAGTGGCATTCAAGGGCATCTCCAAGGTTCTACGGACGTTAAACACGGGGTCTGAAGGACCATAGACTACGATGTATTGAATTGAAATATTCTTGACCAGAGGGCATTATTATTTTGCGACCATGACTAAGAATAATCAGTTGATATCTACACGGAAATGTTGATATCGATGGTTACTAGATTGATGTGCATTTTTACCTGAGATCAATGCTCATTTCATTTAAGTTTATACCACAATGCGTGTTAGTAACCTTGTCTGAAGTTATAAATCGTGTTTCAAGTAATACGAAAAACACAGGTAAGTATTCACAAAAAAACGACTTGAAATGTTTTAGACTTTTCATGACGTTGGACGTTACAGAATGTGTCAGAAATAACAGTTTGTTTTTCAGTTGCCATTTAGTGTGACTCGTGTTGAAACGGACATCTCACTCAATAATAGTTTAATTTAATAACATAGTAACGCGCTCAGTGACATAAATCCGAGCGAAAATATTTAAACACATTTAAAAATTGAGTCCTTTTTATAAGGCATTTGTTTCACTTAATTTTACATCAGACATCACTCAATGTGACACGTGTGTTCGCTTATTCTGTTTAACTTTGCACAGTCAAGTACAAAAATATGTATCAAAAGAATCATCTCATAAATATGTTACGAACTTCTAATTAAATACACTGGAATAAGTTGCATAGGGACATATTTTTTAGATTTTGCGATATTTTTAAAATTGACTGTAGTGTAGGTACCAACTACATTTTTTTTTATTAGTGTCTAGCTTTGTTTTTTACAAGATATCATTAAACTGGTAAGTCACACTTTTATTAACCTTTATTAACACTCCAGCGGGTAATATTGCAGTGTAACGACACAAGAGTCCAAAGTAGAGTCGAACAACTTAACCTAAACTTAACTTTGGGCAAAGGCATATTTTTTAACCTTTTGAATATTTTAGTAAATTCGACAAAAACAGTGCCATATGTATAGTATACATACAATCGCTTTGCTACGTGTAGGTATATAATAGAAAAAAATAACGTATCGACACGAATACTTATTGGAATAAGTTATATATTTGTGACTTTTCGGGTCCAAACTTTGGGACCGTGGGGACCAGAGGCCCTTGCCAAGATGAATTACGCTAACTACTCGTAGCGTTTCTATTCGTTTCGTTTTTAAACCAATCGCGTCACATCTCCCGATGATGTGATTTGAAAAGTCACCATAGATCATTCAAAGCGCCTGGTCGACGCAACACGTGACCAAAATGCTGGCCTGTGCTTGGCACAAAGTTTAAGCATTGCCATTCAACGTGGCAATCTAGCAGCATTTTGAGAACAATGCCCACTGGTAGCGATTTGTTAGATTAGTGTACTTTTAAGTAATCGTGTAAGTTCGTTCGTTTGTTCTTATCTTAAGTATATAACTATTTAAATGTAATTTCTGAATAAAAAAGGTATTAATTCTTTATCCTCGTAAGCCTTGTGATTTATCAATAGTCCTAACTACCGAATCTAGAATGGCTTCGGTCTGAGGTTAGTTTTCCATTTTTTGTAACTTTTGAAATGATACCTTGTCATATGTATTTTTTCTGTACGCTTATCGTCTATAACCTCATTAACAAAAAAAATATTAAAAATATTTTGTGCTAAGTGAGTAGTCATATCTGAACTCCTCATTCATATCATTAACATATAATTACACATCACATCACATATCATTAATATAGGTACGCTGGGTCACATGAGGATAATTCTGGATATTAGGCATTCTACTCGGATTATTAGTAGCACACGTGTCGCAAACCCAATATACCGTCATTCATCAGTAATTCAGAGCCCCTAGTAGACGGCTAGCCGTCCGTTTGTATATGTATTTACCAGCTCCACAAATCCCTGAAGGTCGCCGTCCTGAGTGGATGGAGTCCCTCTTCATCCTCTGCACCAGCCGGAGCGCCGTCATGCTCACCTCGTGCTGCTTGTCTTCGAACTGGAGCTGCGATGCGAACCGCAGGATGTAGAGGCATGGGTCTGGAACCAACATTGGCTGGTTATCACATGTCGATAATACATTTTTGTCCAATAAGTGCGTCAACTCAATTTTATGGTATTGTGATTGGTTCAAAGAGTTAATTTTGAATTAAGGTCAAAATCAAAAAATGTAAGTAGACGAACGATTTAAGTTAAATAAAAGAACCTGTAAAGAAAATGATTTCGTACCGTTACAGGAACAAAAGAAAAAATACAACGCGAACCTCGTCACCAGCGTTTGGAATCCCGTCCGTCCCGTAAAGTCGCCTCAAACCATTATGCTTCTAAGATTCATGTCATTACTGTCATGTAAATAAGAGCTATCGTAACGTTGACAATACGATAACATGTCAAAAACAATATGGTTATAATAGAGACCCAACACTTGACAATAAGCAATGCAAATTGCAACTTTCAAAGGAGGTTGCACACTGCAGACCAGTTTTGGAACAACTTTTTAATCCGTATATAGAACACGGAAGAATGTGAACTGAATGTATGAAAACCGTGTGTTTAATCGTTCGATCAACTACGAGTAACACCGTGACATTGCCACTTTTCACCTTGAGTAAAGACGTTTAAAAGTACCGAGATCACTGACCGTTTTGATTTTAAATTATTTACATTGGTTTTGATTTGTATATTTAAATAAACATGGTGCAGAATACAAGGCTCAGGTCAGGTTAAGTGCACTTTACACTGAATAATCAACAAACAGTTCTGTTGATTATTTACTAGCAGCTCAGCACAAAATAAAGCCTTTTGATGTGTTACTTATTACTTATTAGTGTTATTTATTACATTACCTGTGGAAAACGGTACCATAAACTTAAACCTTGAAATACCTTAAATTATGCTTTCATAGAGTCGAATCCTTACGTAAGCAAGTTAAAGTCCAGTTAATGAATGTGAAAATGAAGATACAATAATGGCAAACAATAGGGACGTACGTCAATAGGGAATTAATGCCTTTCATCCGATGTATTTAATTAAACTGATTTACGTCACCGTTTATTACAATGTTTCTATGTATTAGTTTAATAACATCAAACGGATCCGTCTAATTTATACTCTTTATTATTATAGGTTATAGACGGGTTATTGTGCCAAATGTGGTTATAGAATTAACAAAAAGTTGTTGGTACAGTCAACCAATTTGATTTCTAGGCCACTTTGGACTATGTTAAAGTGACGTTGTCAACCAAAACGTAAGAGACTCCCTATGATTTGGTTTACAACGTCACGTTGACAAAGTCCATAGTGGCCTAGGAATCAAATTGGTTGACTGTACCTAATTCTGTAGTTCTGCCTACCCCACTCGGCACTCTGGGATGAAGGCGTGACGCTATGCATGTATGTATAATGTAGTTCTCTGCCTTTTGACAGAAATATGTTTGGCCGCCACTACCCGCTTTTATTTCTGTAACTGTAAATAGGGGTAGAGGTAACTGTAACCTATAGGGTTCTAAACGATGGAACTGAAATAAATTCTGAAATAGTTACAGTTACAGAAAAAAACGCGGATTGGCAAATGAAACATTTGGGAAATTATACATTCGGCCAAAGATATTTCGTCCAAAAGGCGGGATTCCGATATAGGTTGCATGAAGAACTTGATTAATGAAGAAGAAGCGAAAAAGGTATGTTTGGAGTTTTGGGACAGGTGCACCTGGCGTTCCATAGTATCTGCCTGGAGACAGGTCAGACGAGAAGATACGTAAATGTATATTTAGTTATAAGTTGTATGTAAGCAAATACTACTTACAAATGAAATAGTAAATATTTGTGTTGTAAATATAAACAATACGAGACCAGATGGCCGATGGATTGGATGGAGATTAACGAGCGGCGATACCGGAAGACAATTAGTGGACGATCAGGGGTGTTATTCTCACAAAAACAACGGACGGGCGGACGAACGAGCGAAATCGCAGCTACGAGTTTAAGTAGTCCCGTCAGAGCGAACAAAACCATTTTAGCGCATGCATTTTCAATTAAGCAGCCTTATACATTCGATCCATCGACAGAAACCTTGCTGCTAAATTGAAAAAAGACGCGCTAAAATATGTTTTGTTCGCACTGACGGGACTCCTTAAACTCGCCGTTTGGACATTCACTCGTCAGTCCGTCCGACCGTCGTTGTTCAGAGAAGCACTACCCTGATGTGTTATTCTATTTTTAAACGAGTTCAAATAAGGAGGAAGTTCTATGTTCCAGTGTATTTTATTTGTGCGAGGGACAGGGCATTCGACTCGCTAGCTTGTACGGTATATAATTGTACAGACAGTCACGAGATTAAATTTAGTACCCACCTTCCAAAGTCAATCTGACATTCTACAACAATAAGGTTGAGTTTCCTGAAAGTTACAAAAGACTTGACATCTCTTATGACATTGACGACTTCAAGCATATTTTTCTTGAAATGGGTCCTAACCTAAGGGTATGAGTCTTTTTTCCAATTACGTATACCTACCTAGGTCGCTTGTCACGTGAGCAAACCTACAGCCAAAACGGCAACTATAAAACTGTCAAAACATCTTAAATGAAAGCACATAACAATATAAAAAAATAACAATGTCCTATGATTATATCTTACTTTTCAAAATCGGGCCTTTACTATTAAACAACGGGACTCGCACTCACTTCACTTCGGTTTATGTGAGTTTACTGTAACACCCGTTGTCCCGAATATACGGAAACCAAAATTTACATAAGAACCTTCCTAGAAAAATTATCTAAAGGAGGCGTTAGAGCACGTATAAGGCTGCCTAATTTAGAATGCACGGGCAAAAAAGTGTTTGGTTCGCTCTGACGGGACTACTTGAACTCGCCGCTGCGACATTTTTGAGAGAATCACACCCCAGCTCCTATTAAACGCGTAGCAGCTTGAGATAACCTTGAATTTTGCTCCATTATAAGATTTAACTTTACAAACGATCCTCTAGTTCTGCCACTTCCGAGTTAAAATATCCGTGGCCTTAGGCCGCGACACTCCGGAAGTACTCTTACTGGTTATCCTTGTCGAATTATCAGGTTTGTATAAATAATTATTTGCACAGTGTGACCTTTACTTTAGTTGGTCAACGCTATTCGGTTTCACTTTAGATACCTAGATAAAACGCAGAGATATTAATTAAATACAAAGGTTAGTTGTGTTATTTTGCTTGAAATCCATTGCACTATAAATAGTATCTTCCATCCACACTTATAATATAACATATATTATATAATTTAATAATATTAAATATAAAGAGCAAAGATTTAACAGGCTCCGAAACTCCAGGACCGATTTGAAAAATTCTTTCACCATTAGAATCCTACATTATCCCTCATGAAAGTCATGAACATAGAGGTTATGTTTTATTTTTCAGCGAGACGGAGTCGCGGGCAACAGCTAGTCGCTTCCGCCGTCTGTACGCTTAGATCTTTTAAACTACTCAACGGATTTGAATGCAGTTTCCATCAATAGATAGAGTGATTCAAGAGAAAGGATTAAACGTATAAAAATGGATTACGTACGGGTGTTACAAAAACTCACATATACCAAAGCGAAGCGAGGGCGGGTCGCATTATTGCTGCACTTTAGTAACCAAAGGCTGTCTGATATTGTATTTTTCTCTAAGTAAACGAAAAACATCAATTATTTTTCCTTTAAAAACGGTAATCGGCGGCTCACTAAAAATACAGTCCATAGTTTCGGACCAAACATGCAAATAAAGACGCGGCGGCGGCGGTCGATATTACTTGTTTTATAACATGGAGAGGATTTGTATATATGTGCTTGTATATTTTCCATCGTAGCGGTCAAACTACTTGACCAATTATAATAAAGAGCTGTTGCTGTAGCTATGTAGACTGGTTTTAGTTTGTTAAGTTAACCGTTGTATATATAGAACAGCCCGTCTATCAACGGTTTTATAATTGCCCTAATCTTTTGACTTTTAGGGTTCCGTAGTCAACGACCAACGACCAACGACGTTATAGTTATAGTATAGTTATAGTCCGTCTGTCCGCGGTTGAACTCAGAGACTCATGGTACAAAAAAGCTGTAATTTGACATAGTTATACTATGTACAATTTATTCAGATTCAGACACAATAAAGGATTATTATTTTATTTTATTTAAACAAACCGACAAAGTTGTAAAATAAAATATTGTAAAATTAATTGTTCATGTACGTAAAGCAAAGGTAAAGGAAAACTATCACGACTAAGTATCACGATTAAATACCTATGTGTTGTGTGTAAAAAAAAAAACGCAACACTTTTTTTATGATAAATAATCTCCGCTATTAAAAGACAAGTCAAACGAGTTCAAACTCGAACTCGACGGAATTATGGAAAAAAAGCAGATTCGCATAAATGACCGTTACCGTTTGCGCACGTGTTCACCATAAATAAAGTCAAAATTAGACTGAACACAATAAAAATATTCCTACTATCACAGAATAAATAATAAAAGAATATGTAATTAATTAATAACAAGTATTAGAATCCCGTATTCCCTGTGTGGTTGCCGGGTGCCATATCTTCCCGTGGATGTCGTAAGAGACGGCTAAGGGAATAAAGGCGTATAGTATTGTTAGGCGATGGGCTTGCAACCTGTCACTAATACACTGGTAAACATCTTAGCCTAAGTGTGCAAAATGTGGTTACAGAATTATCAACAAGTTTTTAGAGTTGTTGGTAATTCTGGTAGCTCTGCCTACCCCACTCACCCCACCTGATCAAAATAGCGTAAGCATTTTTATGTCTTATAGCTTTATTATTGGTTTGTTTGTTTGTTCGGGAATTCCACTGTGGTTCGATTTTATTTACCCCTCGGCTTATTTAGACACAAGCACCTATAGTTGTCCTTCTACGTTCAATTTTATTTAAAACAAAGAAAATCTCCGCAAACAATAAACAATATATACAGTTCAAAAGGTGGAAACCAAATCTAGGCAGATACAACTATTTCCTCCGCAATTTTTCTACTTCGGCGCATCACTACGCTATTACCTCTGCGACTCTAGACAAGATGCTTAGCTCTAACGTAAACGATTGTCGAATACTATAAAAATGTATGGAATTGCCGTTAGCGCTTGACGCGATCGTCCACCAACACGTCTACCCTATACATTTTGATAACGATTACGTTCTCGAAAAGCATCTTGTGCGAGGGCCAATTTCGTGCGATTTTCGTTGTTAATAAAACTATCCTCTGTCCGTCTCCGGGCTACCTAGATCTGTAAATCTGTATCCATCGATTGGTTGAAGCAATCATTAGTTATTGAGGATAAGGTATTCTAAATATGTAAAGAAAGGCCAGTGTGCTCGTCTGCTTTCACCATGCCATTAAAAAAAATACAAGCCTAAGGGCGCAGTATTAAGGGTATCCACGTGTTCATCACAAGGCTATGGCACTTGGCTGCCACAAAATAAGTAATACTCGTAGTACCACTGCCGCACAACCGGCGAGGAAGCGACAAAAAGAAAAGAACAAAATATATAAATATAAATAAAATAGACTATACAGTGGTGGTCAGATAATTAAAGTCACTTGTTTTTTCCCATACAACTATGACTTCAAGTTTGACAACCTTTCAAAAATGTATTAACCAAAATGTATTTTTATTTACACTTATCGTTAACTTAAGGTTAATGTAAGTATGTACAATTTATCATTTTTGAAAACGAATCTTTAATTTTATAAGGATTTGAAAAAAAAAAATGGTGTTCATAAAAAGTTCACTGTACATCAGTTTAAACCTTAGTTAATGATCTAAAGTAAATTGTATTTAGCAATCAAATTCTTCAAGAACTTTTTGATAAGTGGTCAAAATTTAAGTCATATTTGTAGGTAATTGTATGGGTTTAAAAGCAAGCGTCCCTAATTATGTGATCAATAGATCCCGTGTTAAGACTACGCCGAGCGTACGCCGGATGTACAGTACTGGCGCCCACATTACAATTTTTTTTTTTTTTTTTTTATGGCATAGAGAAGACAAACTAGCACACAGGCCACCTGATGGTAAGTGGAAACTGTGACCCATAGACATTCGCATTCACAAGACTGCAATGCAATCCTAAGACTGCAAATGCGTTGCCAACCCTGAGGACTAAGATGGAATGCCTCAATGCTAGTCATTTCACCGGCTGTCTTATCCCCAAACCGGAACACAACAATGCGAACACTGCTGTTTGGCGGTAGGTTAATGGATAAGATACTACTTACTACTACTACTACTACTTACTTTACTTGTACTTTGTACTTTTATTGTGTTTTCTAATAAACTAAAGTATTTTCTTGAAATTGGACGGTAAGTTTTTGTACTACAAACGAAAACACAACTTATAGGGTATATCACATAGTTTAATAACAATTCACCTTCGAGTTATCAACTTAACGGAAAAAAGTGGCCACCTTTTTCCACCTTTTCCCGTTAAGCTGACTACTCAAAGGGTAATTGTTATTAAAGTTTGTTACGTATTCCATAAATTGTGTTTTTACTTGCACTACAAAAACCTATCGTCTGATTTCAAGGAAATTCTTTAGTTAATTAGAAAACATAATAATAGTTGTGAGGGCGCCACTGGACGCTCGGCGTTTGCTCGGCGCAGTCTTAATAAAAGAGACTCATAATAATATTAATAGTTGATCGCTGGCTCTTCCGATTCCTGTTCATCGTTGGCGGTGCGGTAAGTACCTATAAAGTAGTTAAATGTTGCCATATCCAAGAGTCATCGAATTGCTATGAGCCGGTGAGCGCTGTCTCACGGGTAACATTTCGTAATTTCGTAACGATGCATGCGGTAAAGTATGCAACAGTAGCAGCCAAGGTCAACGGCAACATTGCATATTGGGTCTCAGCGGTTACATAAACTGCATAATTATAGCTCGACTAAACTTGAGGATTCATTATGTATGTATGTATGTATGTATGTATGTATGTAAACACTATTGGACAAACAAAAGAGATAATAATTATAAAATAGACAAAAACATAACAGGGATGCACAAAGGCGAACTTATCCCTTTAAGGGATCTTTTCCAGTTAACCTTTGAGCGATAGAGAAATAATTAATTTACAACGAATAGCCAAATAAGTACAACACTAAAAGTTTCTATAAATATCTATAGATAAACTACATAATCTTACACATATATATATTCAATATAATCAATAAATACACATAATAAGCAGAAAAAAAAGTTTAAGAACAAGTGTCAAGCCAAAACTTTTTCAGACTAGATTTAAAAGAATCTACAGACTGAGACTGCCTAATTTCAGGAGGCAATAGATTCCACAACCGCACAGCCGAAAAGGATTTAGAATACCTACGTTTTGGATTTTTGGTTGCACAAAATATTTTATTTATTTTTTTATTTCGTTAGTGGCTGCAAACTCTGTTAAAGATGGCTGTCTTAAAACGCTTTTTTAGGGTTTAACTGTGATACCTATGTATGTGGCTGTTTCTGTCGAAACTTTAATGATTCACGGTAACATTGAGCTTTTTTTACGGAATAACTACTTTAGATTTAAGTTAGAGCCCCCGAGATTTCAAGTATTTCAACGGTTAAGAAATTATTTTAAATAGCAATACCACTAGCACTAGCAATCATGAAATGCTTCAAATTAGAGCCTTAGAAAAGACTATTCTTTCGATTAAAGGTATAAAAGCAAGCAGTTATGTTTTTAGGTGTATCCCAATTGCGCTCAAAAACATCAGACACGCTGCAACGCCTCGAATAGTACAAACATATTTATACCCTCGCAAGGCCATTTGTCAAAGTGATTTTTGACTTTAGTTGACAAATATAAGATTATTTTTCAAACTAACGAAATTTGACGTCGGCCTTACTAGGATAAGGCTCTTTTCTATACGGTAAAACCATTTTGCTTTTGTCATGATATCGTAATGTCAACGTTATGAAAGCTCTTCATTTACTCGACAGTAATGGTGGCCGAGTAAAACAATACGATAACATGTCAAAAGCAATGTATTTTTGCCGAATAGAATAGTGATGGTGCAATGCCCTGGTGGCACGATAGTGCCAGGGAACATGTTTTGTCATTTAGTTCCGTCTACTATAATTGCTACACTGACATTAAATGCACCTCTAGGGCTATAGTTACTCAACGTAATATAGGGCCGCGTGTTAGGTAATACCTGACCACTCTCTAACGGCAAGGTCGTGTTCCTTATTCGTGCACTTTACCCTGGTGTTGTTGGCACCTTTAAATACACACCGTGCCCGGGACGTACCCGAAGGACTTTAACAGCGTGTTCCTGAGGTAATTTGGAGTTAAAAATGTCGTATAAAGTTTTTTTTTTATGGCATAGTGAAGACGAACGAGCACACAGGCCACCTGATGGTAAGTGGAAACTGTGACCCATAGACATTCGCATTCACAAGACTGCAATGCAATCCTAAGACTGCAAATGCGTTGCCAACCCTGAGGACTAAGATGGAATGCCTCTATGCTAGTCATTTCACCGGCTGTCTTATCCCCAAACCGGAACACAACAGTGCGAACACTGCTGTTTGGCGGTAGGTTAATGGATAAGATGGTGGTAGCGATCCGGACGGACCCTGCACAAGGTCCTACCACCCGCAAAAGTAGGCTCGATTCGGTCTAGTTTTTGAGATATTATATTCATTTTTGAGAGAAAAACCACTGCATGAAACTGAAACAGACTTAGGTGCATCAGACCCACATAATTGAGACGTTGCCACTTTTAAGGTGAGTAAAATCATCTGTATTAATATCGCAATTAACTAAATCAAATGAATAGCTAATAAATAAAATAGGTTTATAGTACGTTTATGAATAAGGGGTTAAGAAGTATGCATTGGAGAAGGCCTATGTCCGGAGTGAACGAATTCAGGTTGGCGCAGACGTAACCACTCCGCACCGGATCGGCTCAAAGTGAGACATTGAAAAGTGAGCTTTGATTTGTGCTAGTACGATACATTTTTTTAAGTTAAAGTGAAAATAATAGTTCGTCGCTGGCCTAGCGTCGTTTACTGAAAAGGTTTTGTTACGTGGGGTAGCTAAACCACTGTCCTTATGTCAAATTGAAATGTCACAATGACAGATAAGGACAAAGCATGGTTTGGCTACCCCACGTTTACAAGTAAGGAGGATAGAGTTTTGAGCTCAAGAGGCAGTTAATACTTGTGACATTGACTTTGTGTATGTATGAAGACTCAAACATTTTCCTGTGAAGCGCTCTCGAGGGCTTTGCATAGCGAATAAGACACAAATAAGGCTACGTGAGCTTCATTAAATCGTATTAAACCTTTTCTGTTCGTTAGCCAACAAGGCAAGGCCTAGGTAAACGTAGAGCGAGGTGCTAACGTTGGTTCTATTCTATCAGCCCAGTATTCTAAATGTTACAACTATTATTTGACGATACGCTACATTGCGCGTTGTTATATTATACCTAATCAACGAGGGTTAGTGCTCAGAAATTTGCTGCATTTGTGTTGTATTTTGACGACACGTTAGCCGAGTTGATAGTGACCCTGCCTACGAAGCGATGGTCACGGGTTTTAAATCTAAGTAAGGGCAGATATTTGTGTGATGAGCGCGAGTATCTGAGGGCCCAGACAAGATGCACTACGCTGACTATCGTTTCTATTCGTTTCGTTTTTAAACCAATCGCATCACTGGCACATCACGTGACTTTTCGTATCACGTCATCTACCAGGGACGCGATTGGCTTAAAAACAAAACGAGGAGAAACGCTAGCGTAGTGCATCTTGTCTGGACCCTCTGTTACTGCTTCTTGGATGTTTTCTATGTATTTTACGTTTGTAATGAATTAACGATTTTTGTTATTTCTCCGTATTCATGAATGCTAGGTTAAGTATTTTCATTGTCATATATAAGCATTATTAAAAAAGTTTTTGCGGCGTTTCTTCTCGGCAGGTGTCTTGTCTCCTCTTGGGAAGCGGTGGTAGTTTTGTGATGTGTAAAAGTGACAGTAACTTACGTAATAAACATCTTGTCTTATCATATGCATGATTATATGCCACATTTTGTCTTATCTTTATTTATTTATTAAAATAGGAAGCCTCCATGTGATACATAGTCGTATGTACATTAAATCACGCCTGTTTCCCAGAGGGGTATAGGTAGAGACCACTTCTTTCCACTATCATGTTACAGATTTTCGTTGTTATGTTATATTATAATTATACATAATCATAACAATTAGTTCTATCTTTTACATAGAAAACGGAAAGCCTAGCATTGAATGTTTTAAAAAGTGGTAAATGTCATTAGTATTACAAATATGGATAGTGAACCGCTGCTGTCATTACGAATAAGTATATCATCAACATACACGTCCTTGAGAACCTAGTCACGACATACGGTAAGTTAGCGATTTTCGAAAATCGACCAAATGTATAATGTATAGGTAGGTAGGTATGTTAGTTGAAATTGGAATAGGATAAAGACTGACCGCGTCGTCAATAGGTATATTACAAACCAGATCACATACATAGACTGCCATGTTACGACATGAGACTACTTTCGGCTTCGCACAATCGTGTAAAAATAAAGGCACGGTCGTGATGAATGATTGTCAGTATAAACTATCAATCACGTTGTAAAAGTCATTGATGGTGCAACGACAGCAACAATTCGCAATGGTTGAACAAATGCTACACTTCAAAAAAACTTGCTTTTATCAAGTTTATGATTGTCGTGAATAATCGTATTCCATACGAACTGTGAGACGTGGGTGGGATACACACATGAAAAATGACCAATGATGAGAAATATTTATCAATATTACTTTGATACGCAGATAGGCTGGAGTAGGTTGGATGAGAGGAGTTGAAGATCGGGAACAGTGGCGTACATTGGGAACAACCTTTGTCCAACAGTGGACTACGGGCTGGTAATGATGATTATGATGATGATGCTGATAATGATGATGATGACGACGACGACGACGACGATGACGACGATGTTGATGATGATGATGATGATGGTGATGGTGGTGATGATGATGATGATATCATAGGTATTTTTCTCGATTTATGTAAACTAATTTAATCTCTGCTTTTTTTAGTGTAACGATGTTATATTATAAAATTCTACAGATATTAAACTGGTAAAGCAGGAACAAGATAGATGAACCACTTCCTATAAAGTTTTAGGAAGTAGGTACTCGAATAACTTGTTAAGACGTTTACAGATTTGTCAATAATTTACGCGATCCAAGGCAGTACCTTGGCTTTGACATGAGTCACGTCAAGGAAACACTAGTGGTAAGCACGAAATTTACGCAACCAGAAACCAAATTACAATATCTTGCGTCTTGCGACCTAAGCCGATTTTGTAAAAATGTTGACATCGATCATACTACGATTTAGCGTTATTTAGATTTAGCATTCAGGAGAATAACTATAGTAATTTTTCAGTTTTAGGACTACCAATTATTATTTTTATTTAAACAGTGGGTTTTAACCGCGGCTGCATCAGCGTATGCTTTCTAAATTCCCATTACAAAAAGTACCTATTCCCTAAATTCAAGCCTACACAAGCTCTTTACACAAAACAATATCAATATCGTATAAGCGGTTTTGCCGAACTTAACTTAATTTCGCATTTATTGGAAACGTAGTAAGATTAATAGAGCAAGGGGAGCCTAGCGTTAAATTAAAAACCTAGTATCTATGAGAGAAGGTTGACATTCGCACTGGTTTTAGGGTGTCATTGGCATCTTTTGTATTTACAAAGCATTGAAAAGTTTAAAACTGTTGAACAGCTTGTAGACTTGGCCACAGTAGCGATGTTACGAGTCGAATTTATTCCAACTCGGATAACTCGAGTTGACTCGGCCGCTAACTCGAATCGCAACTCGAGTTGACTCGACTCGCAACAACCGGATGAGTTCCACTTCGCGGCAGCAGCCATGCAGCAGCCAAACGGATCGGCGAGTCGATTTTTGGTTTCGAGTTGGCGAATCGCTGACTCGCGTGCACTCTTACTCTCATAACTCGCATCACTCGCATTCGTTATCGGCTCACTTACCCGGCCTTATTAATTCTAGGTAGAGAGTTAGGTATACGAGTTGATTCGAGTTGCGAATGAACTCGATTCGAATCAACTCGTTTATACTCTGATTCGAGTTATTCGAATGAGATAACTCGACTCGCCCATCGCTAGGCCACAGAACAATACGCTGAGCACGCCATCCCGCATGCATGCTTATGGTCTGCTTAGTCGTTTCGCGACCTGCATGACGATCGTCTCGGCTTAATGGCTTTTGAATAAGGTTGCTGCGTTACGTGACCACCCAGGGATTCAAATAGGCTTCTTAAGTTTCATTGAAATTTAACATTTGAATATTAAGAGGCGTCTCGGAATCTAAATATATAAAACAGTACGGTGACTGACAGAACGCTCAACCTACACCGCGGGACCTAGGGACTTGAAATGTGGAGGAATTATTTCTAAGGGAGGATTTACTGAAAATTTAACCCCAGCGTACGAAGTCACGGGGCTCCTCTAGTTTGTAACTATGATAGTAATGTTGCATTAGCAAGAATAACATGTTTGTTTCTTGTTTATATTTCCACGTACGCCTTAACGGTTGAATGCGAAATTCAGGACAGAGATTGTTCGTAGCCCGTAGATAGATATAGAGTACCTACTTCTTTACCCTCGAAAATCTCACCAATTTCCAAAGAATTAATAATAAATATAAGTCATGTTTACACATACAGGGTGACAGGAAATTCGCCGCATTCCTTGAAAGGGGTTATTCTACAGCTCATTTGTAATAAGGGATTAAAGGCTTGTAGTATTTTTAGGCGATGGGCTTGCAACCTGTCACTAATATACACATGATATACATCTTAGCCTGTTTGTGCAAAATGTGGTTACAGAATTAACAACTGCCTGTTAAAGTTGTTGGTAATTCTGTAGCTCTGCCTACCCCACTCTGGGATGAAGGCGTGACGGTATGTATGTATGTATGTATTTGTAATGATTTAAGTCCAGTTAACCAGGGGTCAAAACTCATTGGTTTTCGAGTTATTCACGTTATTAGTTTTTTTTTTAAATACCCTCTTTTCGACCTAAAACTAGTAATTTTGTAAAAACTTCGTCATTTAGAAATAAAAAAAAGTATTTTTCGAATAGCCAATGAACCACTGATTACGAAAAATAAAAAAAAATTACAAAAAAATGCAAAGTTTTGCAAATAAAAGGATTTGAAGTTAAAAGTTCAAGTAATTATTTTCCAAATTTTGTAACATTTTAAAGCATAATTAAAAAAAAAAGTACGACACTTCGCGTACAAATTACAGGAATAATTTGCTTAATTTATAAGCTTTCTAAAAAGGTACAATTTATGACATTTTAATATTAATTTTATTTAAAAATTTACAATTAACATTAATAGCAGAAATGTTTGCGGTTATAAGCTCCATCGTTTCAACCAAAAAACACGGGAAGCGTTGTAGTAAAATGAATTTAGAACAGTTCTTTTTTTTAAATTCAGCTATGGGCTTAGTGTCCTATTTTTAAATAAATTTTCTTTTTAAAAACCTAAGGTGCGTTCCATTTTTAAATTTAGAGCATCTCAAATCGTTCTCTTGTTTTAAATTCAGCTAATGTCTTACGACGTTCTATTTTTAAATAATGATGCTTTTTAAAAACAAAGTGCGTTCCATTTTCAAATTTCGAGCACCTCAAAGTTTTTGAGTGACCTACGTAATCAGTTAGTTTCAACTTTCTTTTCAATTCGGACGATATTGATAATTAAGCTTCTTTCTCAAATGGCTGCTTACCAATTCGAAGAATACGCAGATATCGTTTATTGTTACGGACAGCGATGGAGACGCCGCTGCAGCTAGAAGAGAATACCAACGTCGTTACCCTAACCGCCGTTTACCTCACGTAAGTGTGTTTGGTTCATCGTACCGTCTTATTCGGGAAAGAGGATCAGTTCAACGCCGCCAAGCTGACGCTGGAAGACCTCGAAATGATGCTGCTGAAGAAGAAGAAATCCTTCAGTGTTTCCAGGCAGACGGCACTACTTCGACGAGAAATGTGGCTAACCAGCTCGGTATGTCGCACTGGAAGGTGTGGTTTACACTGCACTCAGCTCGGCAGTACCCGTATCATTACACTCCAGTACACGCTATTGAAGAGGGAGACCCAGCGAGAAGGATAGATTTTTGCAGATTCTTAATTAATGCAGATATCGAAGATCCCGAGTACCTGAAGAGAATTTTGTGGACAGATGAATCCAATTTCGACCGTAACGGGATAACAAACTACCACAATCTGCACTTTTGGGCTCCCAAAGAAGGTCAAAACCCAAAAAAATCAAGAGAAGGAGCTCACCAGCAAAGATTTTCTTTGAACGTGTGGATGGGAATCGTGCACGACAATTTGATCGGACCTTTCTTTCTGCCAGCACGATTGACCGGCATCGCATATGAAAATTTTTTGAGGGATGAGCTACCGACGCTACTTGAAGATGTGCCGCTTGCGACAAGAAGGAACATGATTTACCAACACGATGGCTGCCCCGCTCACTATTACCGGGGCGTACGACAGTAGATGGATCAGAACTACCCAAGAAGATGGATTGGTCGAGGCAGCCCAACCCCTTGGCCAGCCAGAAGCCCGGATTTAACTCCATGTGACTTCTACATCTGGGGTCACATGAAGGCGTTGGTCTACGATAAACCGATACGTAACGTAGAAGAGTTAAGACAAAAAATTGTAGAGGCGGCACAGACAATGAAAGATAGGCTTTCGAGACGAGTAACAATCACCGAAGTACGAAAAAGGCTTCGTGCTTGCATTCGAAACCAGGGCAAACAGTTCGAGCAAAATTTGTGATGTAATTGATTTTAGTTTTTAAGATTAAAGTTTATTTGATAGTGAAACTGTTTTTTTCCTCATTTTATCCTAACCTTGCTTAATCACTTATCAAAGTATCACTTAAGACTTAAGACAGAAACTGAAGGCAAAAAACCCCACGAATTCGAGACACAAACAAATTAAATTAATTAAACTAATGACCCTTTGTTTGTGTCACCAAAGGCAATCTGCTGTGCCTTCTACATCAAGAAGATAAGTTAAGATAAGAAACAGAAGACAAAGTAAGCCCTCGGAGAATCTAAAACGACACAAACAAACCCATTAGAGTCAAGTACGCTAAGTAAAGTCTTCTAGCTGTTCTGCTATTATTATTATTAATTGTATTTTTTTTGTATTAAAATGTCATAAATTGTACTTTTTTAGAAAGCTTATGAATTAAGCAAATTATTCCTGTAATTTGTACGCGAAGTGTCATACTTTTTTCTTTAGCTATGCTTTAAAATGTCACAACATTTGGAAAATAATTGCTAGAACTTCTAACTTCAAATCCTTTTATTTGCAAAACTTTGCATTTTTTTGTAATTTTTTTTTATTTTCCGTGATCAACGGTTCATTGGCTATTCGAAAAATCCTTTTTTTTTATTTCTAAATGACGAAGTTTTTACAAAATTACTAGTTTTAGGTCGAAAAGAGGGTATTTAAAAAAAAACCTAAAAACGTGAATAACTCGAAAACCAATGAGTTTGATTTGACCCCTGGTTAACTGGACTTAAATCATTACAAATGAGCTGTAGAATAACCCCTTTCAAGGAATACGGCGAATTTCCTGTCACCCTGTATACCTTGGATGTTTCTAAAATAATATTGCAGGAGTGCACAAGAAAGATAAGGAACCCTGACCCCACCACCATGTGGGATTGATAACAGCTAAGAAGAGAGGGAATACTGTTATTTTTGGAATCGTGTCAACAGTACGCATTTTTTTTGTTATTATTTCGGGGGAACACTTGCATGGAAACATAAATACATTGAAGAGATATCAGAGGGGAAATAGATTGACCTAATAAAAATACAATAATAAAGAAGGTGGTGGGGTAGGCAATGTTTAATCCAGATTTCTTTGTAGTATACTTAAGAAAAAAATAACTTAGATGTAACATATAAAACGGACCGTATCGCCTTAAATGAAACATTCTTCGTTACTGAGCGAATAAAGGCAGCAGCGATACATTTTAAAGGTCATTTGACGCTTGGTGATATAAGATCTGTTATTCATATCATATACTGGGCGATAGGCATATGATCAATAATGCAAGAGATATACCAACGGAATGTTGCGGAAACCATATCGGCACTGATTGGGAAAAAAATATGGAGAACAGGTAACGCAATCAGCGAGCAAAACACAACAGACCTGAAGATTACCAAATTCCGACTTACTAAAAAATGAAATATTCGCCGCTAATTTACAACTTTTTAATCGGTTGCCACACCAAATTTAGCTTCTATAGGAAGTCACGAGGAATACTATAGAATTCAATAAAGAATGAAGATTAGCATCATATTTAGAGTTTCCGCAAAATCAATAAGCTTATTTACTTGACCACAGAACCAAGGTCGATTAGATCTTAATTATATAATACTTGTACTGATATGTCGCCGATTGAACGCGAAGATCGATGCATTCGCTCTCACTTCCTTGGTTATGTTGGGGAATAAACGTCGATGAGCTCGCCGAACATACTAGCCCACAAGTGCATACGTTATACGTTATACATGGTTGTGCGTGTCTCGACCTTGAATCTTTCGATGGCCGCCACGGTCGTTGGCACGTGCCGCCTCCAACGCTCACAGGGCAACAAGTTAGGCCTGTCTCCACCGTCCGATCGACCGAGCGCGAAAAGAGTAGCACCCCAGCACGTCTGAGACAGTCCTTGCGCAAGAGTGGGCGCAGAGCTCAGTGCGTGACCGTCTACGTTCGCGTACCGGTCGCGGCGATACACACGCATAAATAGACCACGAACGAATAATAATAAAAATATTGAATATTTTTTAGCGACACAGTGAAACTATTATTTGTTTATTATTAAAAAACAGTTACAGTGGACTTTTCAGTGATAAGTTTACTAGTGAACTGAAGTAGAAATTAAAGGATGTGCCAGAAAATGAAATGAAGGGGACGATTATAGAAACACCGAAAATACCAGTGATATTCGGAAAAATTGTTTTGGGATTGATATTCACCAAAGCCGATCTCGTGTATTTCGCTAACCGGTTCGTTATTTTTATTGGCTTGTTTTTTTCGCCGTGCGTCATTTGCTTATTTAGGGAATTTGGTAAAAGGAGTGCCAGAAGAACTAAAGATTATTGTAACAACAACCGCGAAATAACACCGAATTTCAAAACTTGTAATGCGACATAAAAATAATTTGAAAGATTGGTAAATCAATTATTCGCAAGTCACTTAAACGTTACCAGAAGGTTTTTTTGTTGTTTTGTTCAGTAAATTTTGTAGTCATGCTTAGGAAAAAAAAATACCTAACATTAAAAAAACCTACACCCAACGACAAAGCTAATTATCATTTAGGTAGCAAGATAACCGATGGGAAAGAGGGCAAAACAGCATTGTTATCGAATACTAGAATACTATTACGGTTATTGTAAATTATCTTTTATGTCACAACTGTCACAGCTGCATTCTTTCGCCACCTTGTTAGCGAGGTTTTAAACTAAAAATGCGAGGAGGGATTATAGCACTGCAATTAAATAAGTTTTAACCATTGGCCCGCCCCGGCATAGTAAATCCTTTATTGATTTATTTATACAATTCTTCTGTAACTGTAAGACTACAATAATCAAACAATTACTGCAAGATTATTTACAGTTTACACGCTCTTAAACCTATTGTTACATTAGGTGTAAGCGGGTCAAAACGATTTTACATGCTCTTCTACGTAAAAATGTTCATTTCTTTAAAATTTGTTTTTCAATTTTACCAAAACGAAAATTAAAAAAAGTATTGAATATACTTATTAAAATATACGTAAGTCTAATTTTTTTTTATTTTTTTTTATGGCATAGAGAAGACAAACGAGCACACAGGCCACCTGATGGTAAGTGGAAACTGTGACCCATAGACATTCGCATTCACAGGACTGCAATGCAATCCTAAGACTGCAAATGCGTTGCCAACCCTGAGGACTAAGATGGAATGCCTCTATGCTAGTGATTTCACCGGCTGTCTTATCCCCAAACCGGAACACAACAGTGCGACCACTACTGTTTGGCGGTAGGTTAATGGATAAGATGGTGGTAGCGATCCGGACGGACCCTGCACAAGGTCCTACCACCCGCAAAATTATATCCGTTATTTAAAATAAATTTATTACTGAAATAAAAATATGTCATCAGTTAGAAAACTAAAGAACAAATTGACCTATTTTTTAAATATCAGTGTTTTATTTCTTCGCAATCGATATGAAATGCACAGTGTATGTATGTACCAATAAGTAATATGACTCAGTTAAAAAACCCATCTGGTCTCTGACTTCCATATAAATGTCTCGGTTATAATGGCTTGTTTTATTAATTGTTCTGCAATGGAACATTTTTATGAAGTGGTTTTTATTCTATTTACTATGGAAAACCTTTATGAAAATAACTGTTTTCATTTAAAAAAAAATAAAGCGTAGACGGTAGAATATGCCAACGAAACTAGTAGGCAGTCATACGTTATTATTATTAATGTTATTATACTCGTATATAGTCCACCAAGAAAGTTTTTTACCATCTTTGGACTTTGACATCATACAAATACAGTCGAAGAATGGTAAAGCAGTTTCTTGGTCGGCAATAGGTACGTAGAGGACGCCTGCAACTTCGTACGCGTAAAATTAATTTCCCGCTACTCCCCCTATTGTAACGTTAGGGGATGAATGTCCTATTGTGACTTAGGGTATCGAGGTATACCTTCCCCTCCAAATTTCAAGTCCCTAGGTCTAACGGTTTCGGCTATGCATTGATCGATCAGACAGTCAGTTTCTTCTTTTATATATATAGACTACTTAAATAAATTCTATAGATATTATCGCGATAGTAAATTATCATCATTAGGAGAACTCACATCCACGCTAAGGAAGATCATTATAAGATAAAGCCCTGGGACGGGACATAGATATGCAATATAAACTACAAATGCATAGAACTAATATTAGGATTGAATGCATCTATGCTTCTTCTTTATCTTCTTTACAAATCCTCCTTTCCCTTTTAGTCCTTTGTTCCTCGCACCAATATGTACCTAACTATAGAACCGCAAATGGATGATTGACGTTCCACTAAAGTGAATTAATTAAAAAATGAATCTATTTGCATACATTGTAGTGGAAGGTAGCAGGGGCCAGCGGTCACCGTGCTTAACCAATGCATAGGTATAACCAATATTCTTTTTAGCGAAAATGTTTTGCTCGTTGCTTACGTTTTTAACGTTTTGTTGTTCTGTGCTGTAAGTTTAATTCATCATAATTTAACTTAAGAGCTAGGCTCTTGTTGGTGGAGTAATTGCCACTTTTCTTTGATCTCTGCCAGCTTTTCACCTCCTGATACGACACGAAATTGACCTTCTGTCTTATTTGGCTGAACTAAGATTGTATTGTACCTACTTGATTTCTGTAGATTGATCTTACTAGCATGAAGTCTAATTTATATCGTCTTATGTCCCCTGGCATTTAAGTAATATTAATTAGCATGTTTAAATTAATTAATGGATTAATTCAGTTCTCACGTAGACGGTTAGAACGAGTTAGGTAGTTTTTTTTTACATTGTTTATAATATTTGTCCTTTGGTTAGCTTGGTAGGTTTAACTTTATGCTAAACGGCGTTTTTTAGGGTTCCGCATTCCGTAGCCAACAAGGAACCCTTACACAGGCTATAAGGCTTATAGTTTCGCGATATCCGTCTGTCCGTCTGTCCGTCTGTCCGTCCGTCCGTCCGTCCGTCCGTCCGCGGTTTATATCAGACTTGGTATGTATTACAAAGATGTAATTTGACATTTATACATTTTGATTACGCTGCCAAAGTTGTAAAAAAACTTATATAGTAAAATCGTTTTAAAAAAGTATCTCTTAAAAGTTCCGAAAAAACACAGTTTTCAACTAGATCGTATGCTGCATTACCAGTCGTCGATGTAACTTGTATATTCTAATAATTGCACTGATATAAAAGCTATTCACAGATAAAAGTAGATTTTAATTGACATTACCTACCAAAATATGTATTTGATTTGGTTTGTTTTCTTTTTCGTAATTATAAACTAAAAATCATTAGTTACATTGTATACGTTTGTTATTGTTTTGAATGCGTCTCGAATAAGAAGTAAGCACAGATTAAATACCTAAAAGTTTACAAGATAAATCAACCAAGATGTAAGTTAAACCCACCAACATAATAATGTGCCAAGAATAATTTTGCTTTCAAAGTGTAAATGTTTTGTCTTAATTGCCGTCTAAATATGTTTTGTTAAATTGGATGAAGTGTACTGTTTTTTTCCTAAGTACTCAACTTAGATTAATTATTATTGTTTTGTACTATAATGATTAACATTGCAGTTTTTATTTTGTATCCTTTTTATATGTTCCCCGGGTACTTACCGATAGATTTATCTTACATTGAGCATGTTCTCAATAAGTGAACTGAAGAATTTTTGCTTCAGCTTTTGGTGATATAACTTTCTACGCTAATTTACATCATTTTCATGCTAATAAATCATAAATTTCTACGCATTTATTCCATCTTTGCTAACATGCAAACAACCGATTTTTTATTAATATTCCGACCGCAATCTCACTCAAAATCATAATGATAAAGCTCTATAACTCCGCGTCCTCCCCCAGTTTCGTCTGGTATGCGTGCCAGCTGCGCCTGCACAGCTCGATGGACAGCAGCGTGGACTTCTTCGAGAACCTCATCAACGCCGACGGCCGGTTCGCTGAGGTGAACAACAACTGTCAGGAGCCAACACAGCGCCGGCAGCGGCCACGTCCAAGGCCGTTAATTCAAGGTACAGGGACTTTATTCTAAATTCCCGATGAAAAAAGAGGCAGGTTACTACAATACAATACAAATAAAGTGTTTTTTATAACAAACAAAAACGTACAATTAAAAATAACACAGGTAAAAAACAGGCGATCTTATCGCTGATTAACGATCTCTTCCAGACAACCTTAGTAGAGATAAATAAAGTGGAGGTTTTACGTTTAACTTTTGTATCTGTGGCATCGTCGTTCCCAAACGAATGGACCCGAACAGTTTCTTTAAAAAAAATACCGCATTAGTATATCATTATTGCGTTTTTTTTTTAGAATCTGTTTTTATGGGCTTGGCCGTTTAAGAGATTACAAGGTCTGAAAGCAGTAGTCACCATTATTATCGGAGATTATTAACTACATAATTTAATTATTATTTCGGCTCTATAAACTATAATTACTACTAAGTAAATTGACCAATACGGACCCAAAACCTATTTCATTAGTCGGGGTAAATGTCTCGAATAGGTACCTAAAACTAACTCTTTTTTTCACTTCGATGGCGAAATTAAGCAATACTAAGATAAATTAAAGTTAATATCATCTTCACTAACGTCGCGATTAGCCTGGTCTAGTACGAAGCTAGCGGTCCTTGGGTTAAATTTCCGGTATTGGTAAATATTTGTGTGCGCGAGTATTTGTTCCTGAGTCTTGGATGTTTTCTTTGTATTTAAGTATGTACCTATCGTATATAATCGTTGTCCAGATTGCCCCATCTCGATCTCAACCCATAGTAGAGATCGTCGCCTTTTTAACCGAATGTGTTTACGCTACGGAAGTAATGTAAGTATGTTGCTTCTATCTTCGATTTTCGAAGTAGGGCCCCAGATTATAATAAATTCTGTGCCGTAAAAAGTTATGACTTATTTTAGATTGCATTTCTATTCACCCCACAAATCTCTATACACCGCATTTTACGGTATCTATTTATTTAACTTCTCATACTTGACGGGTTAAGAACAGTTCTCAGTTAAACAATACTCATGTCCATAATTGGAATTTAATTTCAATATACGTACTTATACTACTTTCAATAAATTATAACTTTTTTTCTTAGAGTCTGGCAAATGAAAGATGAGAATGAGAAATCGCGGCAAATTCAAAAAATCTGAGTGTGGTATCCCCGACGTGTAACGCGAAAACCAGTCTTGACACTTGTAATATATTTAAAATTTAAAACGATTTTATTAATTTACCTGTACATGGTACAATCCAAACTAATATTATAAACTAGCTGTGACCGATTCATGGGTTAAATTTCCCTAAATGTTGACCCATGTTATAATCAATCCCCATATCAAATTTCATGCCAATCCGTTCAGTAGTTTTAGAGTTAAATGAATCCGGACATACATACATACAATACATTATCAAGTTAATTCTATTATAGGTTGGTTGTTTAGATAACTACATATATGTATATAAAATATGCTGATATGTAAGGTCTGTTCCAATAGACTTGTCTTATGTTATATGTTAGTAAACAACTTTCTAACCAAAAAAATGTAACTTTTTTGGCTATTAAAAAAAAAGCAATATCAGACGATACATTAGCCTAATGATGTCCAAATTGTTTTCTCGTCTTGCATTATTTACGATAAAAGAGCTGTTTCAGTCAAAAAAAATGCATTTTGAGGTTAGTAAGTTGTTTACTATAAGACAAGTCTATTGGAACAGACTTTAGAACAGACAGTGATTTCCACATTTTTATGTAAAATTGTTACTAGTAGCTTTATAAAAAGTGCCCTTGCTGTGAAAATATATGAAGATATATTTTTTTTCCTAGCCTATACGATAAATTTTATTATTAATAAATAAATAACATATTTTTTTTATTATTTATTCAGTGTAATCAAAGTCAGACTCTAAAAATTCATACAATGATTCTTCTGAGCTACTTGTGTTATCACTGCCCACATTGATAATAAATTCTTCTAATGCATTTTGTGTGACATTGTCTCTTTCTCTGTACTTCTGCTCCACATTAATGACATGGTCAGTCATTGTTTTCCAGTCTGAGGCAGTTATGCTCGCGAATGACTCCTTAATCAGTTTTTCTGTGTCTGCTGCAGATAAGCCAATGTTTTTTTTTGCAATTAGTCGCTTCGCTGAACTCCATATCAACTCTATCGGGTTCAGGTCGCAATGATATGGAGGAAGTCTTAACACTTCATGGCCGTTCTGCTGGAGAAGGCCATCTGCCACATATGTAGGGTCTGGTTTATGCTTATCAACTATACACATCAATTCGTCTTTTGAGTAAAATTCTTCATACTCTATATTATTCTCATCAAGCCACTTTTTAATATCTGCTTTGCGATTTGCCATTGTTGGGGCTCTATTTTTCTGCACAGTGTGGTAACTGGCATTGTCCATGATTATTACACTGGGCTTGTGCAAATTTGGGATAAGCTTCTCAGTCAACCATTTGTTAAAATTTTGACTATTCATATCATGGTGATAGTCAGCACTCTTAGATTTGGTACTAAAAACCAATAAAGCATTAGGTACAAACCCATTTTCGTGCCCAGCATGCACAATAATATACCTTTTTCCTGATGATATGTTTTCCACAGCACCACTCGTAGATGGACCTTGCCATGATTTCTTAGGTTTATAGTTTTTATGAACATAAGTCTCGTCAAGGTATACAATTTGCTTACCCTCTGCCCTTTTAGTGGCAATTGTTCGGAGAAACTTGTGCCTCCATGCAGCAATATCATACCGCTCTATTAACAATGAGCGTTCATTTTTGTTGTTTTTAAATTCATAGCCATTTGAAAGCAATATATGTCTGAGGGTTTCACGACAGCCACGAAAACCAATGGATGCTTGTAAGTCTGTCAAGAGGCTTCTTAATGTTGGAACTTCTTTTTTTACAACGTAAAATTCATTGATTTTGTTTCGTATAGCATCAATGTCAAAGCTATCTAAGTTTGATACAGTTTTCTTGTGGGGGCGTTTTTTTCCCGGTGTATTCCATTCACCTTCATTGACTGACCCCTCATGTTTGATTCTGTTAAGTGTTGACACACTTACCTCTACAAAAATAAAGAAAATGTAAGTTTACAGGTATTTTGTAAATATTACACCACAGGAATATCGTCACACATTATACAGATGTTATGCAAAATTATTTTCCATCAGCAAAATTCGGATGAGATCCACATTGTAAATCTTACTTACCTAATTTTATTATGGACATTTAAGTATATGCTCAACAATATGAAATTTTAGTTAGTCAATGTCTGATTTAATTCTTAAAATTTTTACTTTGACATGTTGACATTGACTAACAAGTTTTCTTATTGTTGGGCATGTACAATGTACATGTCTGTCTTAAAATACGGCAATTGATTTAGAGTTTGAGTCTTATTGGATTTCGTAATTTTAATAATATGTATGAAATATTTTTAAACTACATCTGTTCATACATACGTACCAGTGTAAGAAGCAATTTCTTCCATATATTGGTTTTGGGTCTTTAAAATTTCGTTATTCTCCAACTCACATAACTTTTCTACTGTATTTTTGACAATATCGACTCCTTCGACATTCCCCAGGCCATCTGTTAAAAAAATAAATAACAATATTAAATTAACCTGACATAAGTACACGCGTCATTTTATTATACTCGTATTAGATAATGAGTAGCGACAAGTAAATTTATTGGATATTGGATAAACGTAAATATCAAAAATATTATTCCATACTAACCTAGAAACGACGATATCGCGTGTAAACACTCTTGTTTCTCCTTGAAAGCCATGTTTCTCTCCTCTTGTTTTTCTTTGTATTTACATATTATAGTATGCAGCAGCTTACGAACATTACCTTTTATAGTTTTTTTCATCATTAACACCTAAAAACGCTACAATTGCGGAAAGCGAACACTGATATCAAAACGAATGAATGACAGAACAATGACGTTTGACAATTCAGCTTGTGTTGTCATGTAAAAAGTTCCATAAAAAACTCATTCTCATCTTTCATTTGCCAGACTCTATCAAACAGGGAAACGTTTCCGAACGTATTAATGTATAAATTGGATTATGCCGAGAGCAGCGCATTGGTCGTAATTCTACTCCCCACCCGCGCCCCGCTATGACAGTCAAGCCAATATGGCTGACGTCAAAGTGCAGAAAGAACGCGGCCCCAATGTTTAGAATGAAAATTTAAACTATTGTGCGCTCTTGTATCTGAAATATGTCGAATTTGTGTTCTAGAATTGTTTCAAAACCTCCTAAGAGGTTACAAGACAGTATGTCGGTCGCACAAACAAATGCATGGATGAATGGTGAGCGTAGTGTTAAAAATTATCGATTATGTTTACGAGTTTCATCTTTAACTTAAACTTTCATCCTAAATATAATCTTTGTTGTTTGTAAATAAGCTCAGTTTGTCTGTTATTTTATGTTTGTCATTGTATTGTCTCTGGTACTTGGTTTACTATAATTAGTTACACGCCTGACCTGGATTTTATTGGCTAGGTCCCGAGTTCGCGTTTGCTGTACTATAAACTTTTTTCTAAAGTTCGTTTTTATTATGTTATTAGCTGAAAACATCAACAATGGTGGACAGTCACTATCGCCGCCGCACTCCCAGACAATTTCACAGCGCGAAACGGGCACTCAAGTGTCTCAGTGCTACAGCGGACCACCTTCCCCTTGCGGGTCGTCGAGTTCGGTCCCGTCGCCTACTGCAAGTCCCGCGCCGCCTCCTGGAGCCGCCACACTCGATCCCAACTGGCAAGCCTCAAAACCCACAATCCGAGAAAGGAATGCAGCTATGTTTAACAATCAACTAATGGCAGATATCACATTTATCGTCGGCAGTCCGGGTAAGTTGCTTATCAAAGGCAAACAATAAGATATTATGTGCATAGTAATGCTGTTAACCATATTGTGACACTGTTTTGTTATGTTACAGGGCACACACAAGTGATCCCAGCACACAAGTATGTTTTAGCGACTGGCAGCTCAGTATTTTATGCCATGTTTTATGGGGGACTAGCAGAGTGCAAATTAGAAATAGAAGTTCCTGATGTTGAACCATCAGCGTTCCTTACATTATTAAAGTAAGTACACTTCTTGCACTTTATCCAAGGTAGGCATGAAGATTTTATTAGATCTTTTAATAATCTCCTAATTTCTTGTTCCAGGTATTTGTACTGTGATGACATACAGCTTGAAGCCGACACAGTGTTATCAACACTTTATGTTGCCAAAAAATATATTGTGCCACATTTAGCAAGAGCGTGTGTGAACTACCTGGAAACTAGTCTGACAGCAAAAAACGCATGCCTTCTCCTCAGCCAGTCCCGACTGTTTGAGGAGCCTGAGCTCATGCAGAGGTGCTGGGAAGTTATTGATGCCCAGGTATGTGAGAGCACAAAACACATATCAACAATCTGCCTTGAACCATCTTCATCCTACAGTAGCCTTCTCACGGATCTCTCAAGGTCTTCCAGTAGAAACTTATCAAGTCCAGAGACAAATAAAAGCATTGAGACTCTCCACAGGATCTGTGATGAATAAAGACTGAGCCTCATTTAATAAGCTCCACTCAAGGATGATACCACAATGGATATTTAATCTTTTTGTGTTTGAGTGCTGTCTATAATACAGGAATGAATCTCAAAATATGCCATTGAAACTAGTACACAAATTAAGCTCGGCTTTTAAGAATTTTGGTTGTGATTTAGGTTTAAGAGTTTATGTTAATTTACAACATTGTACAAATTAATTCCACTTAACATTCCAAACCTAAGTGTGCTGTATACTTCTGTGCTCCTAGTCAAAATACATACAATCTAGATTTAAACTGCAATACAGTCTGTGTATATTTGGTGTTATCTGCATGTCTAGAATTTGCATGTAATTGTTGAAATGATGTACAATCTTGTAACATTTCTAAATGCATATTGTGAAGATCTGAATAAAATGTTTGATCAAATTGTATTGCAGTTTTAATACTCCTAACCTTACCATCAATAACATAAGTAAAAATTTAATTATAGGCTGAGATGGCTCTGACTTCTGAAGGATTCGTTGACATAGATGTGTCAACCTTGGAGTCAGTATTAGCAAGGGAAACTCTAAACTGCAAAGAAATAAACCTATTTGAAGCAGCTCTAGCCTGGGCTCAGGCAGAATGCACACGAAAAGAAATAGAGTCAACACCATCCAACAAGCGAGTAATGCTTGGAAATGCAATTTATTTGATCAGATTCCCCACTATGTCATTGGAAGAGTTTGCGAACAGCACAGCTCAGCTTGGAATACTGACTCCACAAGAAACAATAGACATCTTTTTGCATTTCACTGCTGCCAGCAAACCTCCACTGTGTTACCCGATCAAATCTCGAGCTGGATTAAAATCTCAGGTAATTCTCTCATTCAAAGATACGATTTTCTAAAATGGTATGTAATTCTATTAACACCTTAATAATTGTTTCTTATTGTTATTTCAGATATGCCACAGGTTCCAATCGTGCGCGTACAGAAGTAATCAATGGCGGTATCGAGGCAGATGCGACTCCATACAGTTTTGTGTTGACAAGAGAATCTTTGTTGTTGGTTTTGGATTATATGGATCCTCAAATGGTGCAGCCGACTACAATGTTAAGATAGAGCTAAAACGCATGGGCAGGGTTTTGGCAGAAAACAACACAAAGTTTTTCTCAGATGGGTCAAGTAACACTTTCCATGTTTACTTTGAGAACCCAATACAGATAGAACCGGAGTACTTCTACACGGCTTCAGCTATCCTAGATGGAAGTGAGCTAAGTTATTTTGGACAAGAGGGGCTGAGTGAAGTTTACATGGGTACTGTGACCTTCCAATTTCATTGCTCTTCGGAAAGTACAAACGGGACCGGGGTGCAGGGAGGGCAGATACCAGAGCTGATCTACTACGGGCCGACAATGAGTGCCTCAGGGAACATGGCTGCCAATGAGGACTGACAGTTACTGAACCGACCGCGTCCACAACCCAAGTACATTTCCGTGTAAAATAATGACATATATTGTGGCGTGCGTTGAACCTTAATATAAACGGGAGATATGTTTCATCTAAATATTTATAATACAAAACATTCCCAAATGTTACATTGATTGTTATGTTGAGAATCTAAAAATTACTTATTGTATATTGTTGAATTAAATAGGCAGTAAGGGAACCTAAGAATGTGATATGGATGTCGTAATGCTCTCTAAATATGCTTAAACTTAGAATTGATCCATAACACAAATTTATTGCAATATATAATTATTATACTTATTCAGTTTTTCAATTTATGCCAATCAACACAACAATTAAGTCGAAAGTGCCTTCTTTTATGATGATAAGTGAGCAGAAAGAAGTGCACCACTAGAATACATACATGAACTCACGCCTTCATTCCCAGAGTGGGTAGCAAGTGCTACAGAATTACCAACAACTCATAAATATACATACATACATTAAATCACGCCTGTTTCCCAGAGGGGTAGGCAGAGACCACTTTTTTCCATTTGCTACGATCTTGACAAATTTATTATTTATATATTTCTTATCAATATATACATACAGGGTGTTCGGCACATGGACCGTCAATACCCTGTATACATAAAAAACTTTTCTGAGACTGATTGACAGATCTTTCTGGGGCACCCTAAGGCACTAACCATTGTGCTCACTTTTTCAAACATGTGTATACAAAATAGTCACTAAGGAACGACTTAATCGTTATTAGCTGACTCCTCCAAAACCCCCAGCAGAAAGAAAGAAATAGGAGAACAGGAAACTTATTCTAAATGTACGAAGTCGCGGGCGCCCTCTAGTCAACAATACGCTTAATTTTAAGCGCCTAGAATAGCCGAAATCGAAATATGGTATACTAGTCCACTACTGACTGAACATACCGAGAAAGAGCCGAGGCCATTCTCATCCAGACACCTTGAAAATATTGTCGCCCGATCTAAGGGCGTCCTATACTGCGTTTGCTGATCCGCAGTCGTCAACAACGTCGGCTTCCTAGGATCACCACAGCAGCCACTAGTCCCCGTGCTTCGTCCTCTGGTACTCGATCGGAATTCAGCTAATCTTTGTGTTATGTGCGTACTCGTTAACGAAACTTTAGGCATCGTATCGATTCTCTACATATATTATTATCTCCCACTAGCCAGTGGTCACCATCTGGGTTAAGTAGACTTTTTCAAACTTTAGACTATCATTTAAACGGAAACATGACAGTGTGTACCTAGTAATGCCTAGGCTAGAAATTTTAGACTGTGTCGTACGACAGACGACGTTGTGAGGGCACACCGAAACACAGCAGTGTGCACTCTGCTGTTTGGCTGCAGGTGAGCGGGTAAGATATTATTTATTTTTAAATAGAAAAAAATAAAATGCTCACTATCACTCGATCCCCAGGGGTCAACGACAACCTGTAAGGGGTCCATGTGAGAGGAAAAAATAAATGGGGATCCACGATAGTGTAAGCCATTGAAGCAGGTCGTAACTTTAATTTAGATTTTCCATTAATGGAATAATCCACATTCATACACAGATAGTAGGTACCTTCTTACTTACTTAATACTTTCTTATAAATATATAAATAAACAAATATAATGTGTAGCTTTATTTTATAAAAAAAAAATAGGCTCAAATTTTTCCATGTAGCCTGTGTCGTTTTTAGCCGGCTAGACCTCCAACGCGTTATCCATGCAAAGAAATCCCGCTTCAACCACTAAACGGACCGGGATGAAACTTGGTAAACGTATAGATTGGATCCTGGAGTAGGATATAGGATAGTTTTTATCCCGAAAACACCTCATTCCTGGACTACACGTTAAGAACTGTGGATTTGGCTCACAAGGTGGCGCCACTTGTATGGACGGGTAGTAAACTTAAAAAGGTGGACTCAGCTAGCCATCTGCGGGTAGTGTATTATTCGTTCTGATTACGTTTGTCATCCTGTAACCCTTTCAGTTTTTATTAATTAATGTGTACGCTAGGTTCCTAAGAAAAACACTATTCGTTCTCCATATACGAACTAGATGGCGCTAGCTTTAATTTAAAACTCTATCGAATTATTTTAGTGTGATCAAAGTCGCTGGGTGGTTAAAGCGTTTTACCCTATATACAGGGCAATTATAAGCTTTATATTTCGTTCTCGGTTCGGTATCAAATTCTGAAGTCCACGCTGACGAAGTCGCGAGCACAACCTAGTATCTAAATAAGGAGGTCAGCGAGATGTCAAATGATCTATAAAATGGAAGCAAATTCCAAATCCTCCCAACTGTTGTCACAGATCTCAGGTACACTTTTAAGCCGCAAACACTGAGAGCGCGCACGGTGCGTTTTATGGCTTTAGTCAAACTGTTGTGCCATGGAGAAAATAATCTTGAGACAATACTCACTGGCTGTATAGTTAGGTCAACGTTGGATGATCTCTGTGTCATTAAGATGAATTGTAAGCACTTGCTAATTTACTATACTTACAAGTAAGAGCCTGGCCACATCACTTTGGTACGACGTCGTTAACGTGAAACGCACGTAGAAGCTTTTCTACGTTGCCGAGTCGTGCAGATACACAGTGCCGTGTTTTAGTATAAGTGCAGTATTATGCCGAATGTCCTGCGTCTAGAAAATTAAATATGTTGAAGCCCATGTGACGCGGCACCGTGAATATGCACGAAGCGGCAATGTGCCTTTTTACGGCGCCGACGTTTCACGTTAAAGACGCCGTGCAGTGGTGATGTGGCCAGGCCAAAAGGCTTATAAAAAGAGGACAAATTTAAGAAAAAAACACGTAGTAAGTGTTTATGATCTGTCACACGGATCCTAGATTGACTGTACTGCACTTACCTGTAGGTGGAATGTTGATGCATAGCGCTCGGGACAGTCTGAAGTATGTGCGGCCCAGCTGATAGCAGCAAATCTGAAGAGCATCGCTGATATCTATCAAGAGATCTGTGTTTATTAGTAAAGGGAATATTGGATTGGTAAATAAGAGCAATATAAGCCAAAAATTTTGTGATGTATGCTATTCTTACCAGTCCTTTGAAAGAAAAAATATGATTCATTTAGGTAATGTGTACTTCACACAGTAATTTTTTGAGAAACAAATATAAACTTTATAAACAATCATGCAATATTACAATTTTAAGAACGCAATTAATATGAATTCCGAGCAAATACATTCAAAGAAATGGTATCAGCCGTATCTACCTGACTAAGGCTACATGCTTATTTTTTTTTATTGCCGTCGACGGGCAAACAGGCAGACAGCCCACCTGATGGGAAGTGGTCACCGCCGCCTATGGACATTTGCAACACCAGAGGCGTCACCAATGCGTTGCCGGTCTCGAAGAAATTTAATGATACCCCTTTTAAAAAGCCCCATATTGTAGCGCGTTGGGAAAGTCTCAGCAGGAAGCTCATTCCAAATTCGTATAGTACGCGCCAGAAACGTTCTAGAAAACCGGCGCGTAGTTGAGCGCATTGGTTCAAGAAAATGGGAATGAACACCCTGCCGATGACGAGAAGTGCGATGATAGAACGAGGCAGTTGGCACCAGTCCAAACAGTTCCTCGGAACACTCTCCATTATACAGACAGTAAAAAATGCAGAGAGATGCAAAGTCTCTCCGGAGACTAAGCATTTCCAAACGGTCTGAAACTGTAGGATCGTTTATAATGCGGACGGCACGTAATTTATAATTTATATATATCTACACATTACAAAGAAGTAAAATTGCATGTATTCATTTTTTTTACGCACCTTCATCATTATTGCTGGCTAATTATAAGTAATTTTTGATATGGTTTGAAGTTAAACTGGAGAGATGTTGGAGCAGGTCAGTTGTGTAAAATAAAATACTCGCAGGTGACCAATAAAATCTAATCTAAATTCTAAACGTAAGACAGTATCACAGTAATATTATAGACATGAAAGTATGTGACTGCATGAGTAGGTTAGTATGTGTTTCTTCTTCATGCTGACATGGCTTTATTTGAAGTAATGGAGATAGATTATAATGTGAATTAGTACATAGGCTACTGTTTATCACAAAAACTCTCTGATTCTGTGGGACGGTAAACACGGACCAAGTCACGTAGTAGAAATATAACAAGGATTTGAGTTTGTGCCATTAAGTTTGTTTAATCAAACATTATTATTTTTTTACTGGGTTCAGAATTAAAAAGGATACGAGCAGTGCCCTCAGTCCTGCAGGTCATATAAACACAAGCTGCCTGAGTGTGGCTCGCTGGTCGGCCAATGGTCAGGTGTCTGGACAGTGCCATCTTGAAGAAGTTGCAGGCAATATCAATACACTGCTGGTTTAACCTCAACTGCTGACAGAGAGCTGTGATGCCATCACGAGCCTTTCGTAAAGTCACTTCTCTTGACTCTTGACCAATTCCAGCATTGAAAGCTGAAAAAAGAAAATAATAATACATTTTTTTTTAATTTAAATATACAAGGATGGACTATGTGTTGCAAATCAGGTGTCCTAGTAACCATAATAAAACATTGAATTATTAATGATAGTTTTCATTCCAAAACAATGTCCCTTTTGATATCAAAGCAAATGTTTTCAAATACATGAAAACCAAATGTAAGACTAAAACATGGTGAAATGAAAGAAGAGGCCAGCCATTTATAGTTAATAAATAAATAGTAGCAAACCCGAAAATAACTGAAACCGCTCAAGAAATCTGATTTCATCATGTCCAATCGAAATGCTGAGTGATCATCTGAAGTGATGAAATGAAACACTAGGAAGATCCTGTCAGGTGATTTATTTTCCAAAATCATAATTATAAATTACAAAGATGTTACCTCCTCCGAAGCCAGTTGCTCCTCCTTTGGATTCAGCCGATACGAACTGGCCGATAGCAGAAGCGCCACCGTGTGCATTTTCTTGAAACTCTACTTCTGCGACAATAATATTGTCCTCTAACACTGTACCGCAGTTGGTACATACCGCATCACCTCGGGCGGGGTCTACCTCTATTTCCGAGGACCCACAATGTTTACATTTCTTCCCCGACATTATTTAATTGGCTAAAACAACCAACATTTTCTTGTGTAAGTTTACAATGTTATAAAGGTAAGTATTAACCGTAGTTACCGGAGACTACATACTGAGAAACTTACATATTTAAATATAACGTATGCTGAGATATTTTCTTTAATACTTAGAAACGTTTTTCGGTTTTTATACTGATTATTGACATGCTTTTCAATATAAAAATAAAGTTTCGCCAGAGCATGTATTCATTCGTTAATTGATAGAACGACTTTTTTACTTTTTGTGATCATAATGGCTTGGATTCTAGTTCTCTAGCCAAATTATATGACATAACAAAGGCGTATTTTTACTTCATTTAACCTATCCTATCCCCACGATTAAAATTTTCCAGACGTCTGCATGACGTCACAAATGTCAAGTTATGAAATTAACCAACATGGGCTGAAGTTTTATTACACTTGTGCAATAAAAAGTTTACATAGGTACTTACTTTATATTCATACATAACCTCGACGTCCATGATATTCCGTGATGGCCATTTAAGTAGCTTATAAACAGACAAAGTTTTTTAAAAAAGTTTGTCATTAGGAGCACATAATAAAATGCTATGCTTCTTTTGGTTACCACATCATTAATTAAACTTATAACTCCCCTCTGTTTGCGTCAAGGGTTAAAAAAGAGCTGCTGTATTGCCTTAATGGAGTTTTAAGCTCGGGCACTGAAGGTGAAGACTTTGTAAATTTACAAACCATTACTTGTGTCTGTCACTCGCAACTGTCACGCTCGCACAGCTACATTGACCGCCAACATCATGTTTTTTAAACCTTGTAACTACAGTAATACGGCGCGGCGTTTTAGTGTAAAGTGCGCGGCGTTTTACTTAAAATTAAATATCGTCTACGAAAACCAAGAACGTGAAAACGTTTTTTTTTAATTTTTCCTTAAATCATTCAATCAGGTAGGTATAATCAAGTCACAGACCACTTACCCTATAGACTCCGCATACAAAGGCGCCCCCGTAAGCCATGCTTATGCTCACAGAACACTAATTGGTTGCCATGGTTCTATTGGCGCGCACCACGACGCGCACACTTGATTATTCGTTGACTTTGAACTAGCCAATCACGGTGCACTTTCCGCCCCCCGCGCCCCGCCATTTTGGCTTAATGAGATACTAGACAAACTGTTCCGAAGCGGAGTCTATAGGGTAAGTGGTCTGTGAATCAAGTAAACTGACCTATACACACTCGTAGTTAATACTATTATGAGAACTTTACAAACATATTTCAATTTTCATATTTGTCAACAAGTAAAATGGAAGAAACATCCAATATTTAAATGTCAGCGCAAAAGAGCGTAGCGCGTAAGCAACCCACCCAAAACTTTTCTTAGTATAACAATTTTGGGAATTTATTTTGTTCACGATAGAATGCCTACGCCAGTCTGGGAATAAAGGCGTGATTTTATCTATGTATATATGTATGTATGTAGAATTAGTCCTTATCAAAAGGCATTGGTAAGTTTGTATTTATTAATTTATTTGTCTTTTTTTTTTAGCTGTTAACGAATGATTTTCTAATAATGATTTAGAGGACCTCTTAACTAAATACACTTAAACCATTGAGGTGTTAATATACCTCAATGACATAAACATACAGAAATTAATGCGTTTAGGTTACAAGGTATTAAATATTACAGTCTTTTACATGAGGTACAGTCAACGGCAATAATATGTATACACTTTAGTACCTTGTCACTTTAACCACTGTGACAGTTCATATATGGCAGTTCAAATATGACGACAATTAGACAAGGTACTAAAGTGTATACATATTTTTGCCCTTGACTGTACCTATGACAAAACAATACCTAATGTATGTTTATTTTGGATAAATCTCTCACACATAATACAGTGTGTCCCTGGATAAAGTGCACAAACGAATAGGGATGAAACTAGACACAATTTTGTCGACAAAAAAAATAATAAAAAAAAATTACCACCTTTATTTATTTTTTTATGATTTTTTAAAAAAAGTCATAGTACGCAGAGGACCTCATCGGAACAAATCAAGATATTTTGGCTCCTGTGGGCTCTATTGATTTGAAACAAACGGAATTATAATCACAAAAGTTTATTTGTGTCAATGAAAATAGAAAAAAATGAGAAAAAATTACATAAACCCTAAAAATAATGACTTTTCCTATGAATTTTGTGTTTTTTTTTCTCGAATTTTTAGTATTTACTCGATTTACTCAAAATTATGCCCATCTTACCTCATGTTATTTTTACCAGTAATGGTTGTGTATCTCATTGCCTTTTATTTAAAAAAATAACCAAGTGTCTCGCACAATTACAAGATCCTTAATGAGCGGCCAAACAAAGACATTGCGTTTACACTTAATTAGGTAGCCGCTCAGGTTGAAACCCTTAATGGAGGATTAGGATTACATTTTGGGTATGGGATTATAAAATCAAACGAATTATGGAATTTCATAATTACTTATTTAATGTAATAACTGTTCAAAATGCCCACCCCGCTCTTGCAAACACAATCCTGCACGTACTGCTATTTGTTGAGTTGCTCGACGTATCATTTCCGGGTTATTTTTTATGTAATTTACACAATGGACAATTCTGCCACGCAATTCCTCTTCTGTGTTGATAGGGACGCTGTATACCCTCTGTTTCATTGTGCCCCAAAGGAAATAATCCAGTGGTGTCATGTCTGGTGAGCGTGCTGGCCACGCCGCCACTGGCCCTTGTCGGCCAATCCAACGATTAGCATAAGAGGCGTTGAGAAATCCCCTTACGTCAAGTGCGTAATGGGCCGGGCATCCATCCATTTGTAAATACATTGTTCTTCTAGTCTCCAAGGGCACATCCTCCAATTCAAGGGGCAGATCTTCTCTCAAAAGTTCTAAAAATCTGGGACCGTTCAAAGTTCTGGGGAGAAAAATAGGGCCAATGAACATGTCACCAATTAGTCCAGCCCACAGATTTATCGAAAACTGCACTTGAAATTTTGACGACCTTTTGAGGTGAGGATTTTCTCCCTTGGGGTTCCATTCATGTAGATTCCTGCAGTTTGTGATCCCATGTCGTGTAAACTGACTCTCATCCATCCACAGAATTTTTTGGGTGAATTCAGGATCGTTCCTGATCTGCCGTTGAATCCAAGAAGACAGCACACATCTTGGTACCCTGTCTACGTCGTCGTGTAGATGTTGAACTCGTTGGTAGTGGTATGGGTGAAGACCTTCTTTTTTAAAAATCCGCCAAACCGATGATTTTGAAACTCCATGCTGCAAGGCCAACCGCCGAATACTGGTCGTCGGATCAGCAAATAAACTTCTTAGTATGGCTTCCTCAACAGCTCCATCAATCACTACTCCTGCTTGTTCTCGGCGATCTCGATCCAATCGAAGTCCATTCGACAATCGTCTGTGAAGTTCTTGAAAATTACGAGCAGACGGTACAGGTCTCCTGTTCGGGAATGCTGCCATGTATAATAAACGAGCAGCTCTGGCATTACCTCTCGCCATTCCATAATAAAAGTGGATGTCGGCGAGATCTCTGTGCGTGAACTCACTTAAACGGGGCATTTTATGAAATCCTGATAGTAGAAGTAGTTGTAACTGAGAATAAGTAACGACGAATGATTCGAAGTAACTGATGAACTAAACCTTATCTTATCACTATTTATGCTAATCCTAACATGTATTCCCCGCCCCACCCCAAATAAAATTCAATAAAGAGTAAGGACAATAATCTACCTGGGCGACAACCTAATTAAGCGTAATCATTATGTCATTGTTTGGCCACTCATTAATAATCTTATAATTGTGCAAGAAACCCAAAATGTAATCCTAATCCTCCATTAAGGGTTTCAACCTGAGCGGCTACCTAATTAAGTGTAAACGCAATGTCTTTGTTTGGCCGCTCATTAAGGATCTTGTAATTGTGCGAGACACTTGGTTATTTTTTTAAATAAAAGGCAATGAGATACACAACCATTACTGGTAAAAATAACATGAGGTAAGATGGGCATAATTTTGAGTAAATCGAGTAAATACTAAAAATTCGAGAAAAAAAAACACAAAATTCATAGGAAAAGTCATTATTTTTAGGGTTTATGTCATTTTTTCTCATTTTTTTCTATTTTCATTGACACAAATAAACTTTTGTGATTATAATTCCGTTTGTTTCAAATCAATAGAGCCCACAGGAGCCAAAATATCTTGATTTGTTCCGATGAGGTCCTCTGCGTACTATGACTTTTTTTAAAAAATCATAAAAAAAAAATAAAGGTGGTAATTTTTTTTATTATTTTTTTTGTCGATAAAATTGTGTCTCCCTATTCGTTTGTGCACTTTATCCAGGGACACACTGTATATCACTTTTACAAATCCCTGCTCACCTATTAAATATATGATTTTTTACAAAATGTCAACACTTTTATCCAAACCCTTTATCCCTGTTTTACGCAAAAAAATGTTATCAGTGTACACTTCGTTATCAATCGAATTAAGAATGATGATAGCATAATTTCAGAACGCAAAGACGATATGACGTCACAGCCATACTGCCTCGTGATTGGTCGGATATCACGCCATAGTCTTTTTATAGACGATGAGATCACCCCTTCAAATTTTGTTTAGGCTAAAGTGGGACGGCATACTCGAAAAGCGTATACGGCTATACGAAAAACCGTCGGTTAGGACGTTTTGTTTCGAGGGGCGAGAAATTCTCAGGAGAGAAGGGCATCCCCAAAGCGACGGCGACTGTCGGCGACGTCATTGTGAGATGAGTCATGATTGTTGTGTTCTCGTTTGTGGATAATCTTCAGCGCGCATTTGTTTCGAATCGCAGCTGTCACAACTTGCAGGTGAACTGTCAGAATCAGATTGAAAACGAACGCGATAGTTTGATATTACGCGGAACTGGAACTGGTTTGGACTTAACCTCGTCAATAGGCTAATTATAATAAGCGTTTGTGCATTACGTAAATCGTTTCGTGTGTTTATTGTGTTGAGGGTTGTTAAGGACTATGACTATGAAGCTGGATGTTAGTGATAGCCAGTCGAACCACTCCGAGGTGTCGAGCGACAGTCAGTCTTCGCAAGGGTCGAACAATGACTTCATGGCGACCATACAGGCATCCAGGTCTCTGCTCACGGTATGTACCAGTCAATAATCTTTCAAGGTCACTTGTTTCTCGTTTGTTGGTCCGTATCTAGGTACGATATATAACAAACGATAGTAATGAAGGTTTGAATAGTTAAACTTTACCTAACCTCAAATTGAAGTGATCCTTTTAAACCTACTTGTACTGTTAGTATTTGTAAGTTGGCATTGGACTCTGAAGTCCACTGATATGCTACAAAATCATGGCTTAGCGCAACTGAAGTATTGTTCTTATAATATAAGCAGTAAAATCTTGTAACCACAACTCATCTGACCTTGTTTTCAATTGTTACATTATAAAGTTCTTAACACAAGACTTAAACAGGAAATTGGTTAGTATAATTGCTTATTGACAGTCTATGCATTATATTATGTTTTCCTGATGTTTTTACTTGTGTTGCTGTGATTTTTGAAAATAAATAATACATCAAAGTTACTAACACAAAATTATGGATTTTAAATGAATTCTATAGATTATTTATTCTAGACACAATAAAAAACTCTTTTTTTTGTTAATAGTACTTATTGGAACTTTACAGATTCAAATCAGAATTCATGTTATAACATAAAATAGTAGGACAATAATTTACCTACTTACTTACTTAAAACTATTACCTACCTACTTTTTACTGTCGAGGTAGCTCATTTGTTACACAGTAGTGAGGAATAATATTTAGTTATGGGGAGCTTATTTCATAAAATGAAACTTACGTAATAAAGTATACAATCTTTGATTACATTTCAGTATAATTTTATATAGCCTGTGCATATACCTGACAATAAGACTTGATAAGATTAAACTTATCACTTACTCACCTAGATATTATCGGAATATTAGTCATCGCTTTGGTATCAGCTAAAAGCAAACAAAAACTCTATCACTGCAATACTGCTAATTAGATAATGCAACTTGGAAATCTACATCTTTCAAAGTTATCAAATTATTATATAAATCACTAGGTGACCTGATATGCGTAGAGTTAGTTTCCAAGTAGCTTTAGTACATACATACATAAACTCACGCCTTTATTCCCAGAGTGGGGTAGGCAGCGCTACAGAATTTCCAACAACTATAAAAACTTTTTGATAATTCTGTAACCACATTTTGCACACTTAGGTGAAGATGTTTACCAGTGTATTAGTGACAGGTTGCAAGCCCATCGCCTAACAGTACTACACGCCTTTATTACATTGGTCGGCTTTTACGACATCCACGGAAAGATACGGAGTGGCACTATTCTAATCCGGCTACCACACGGGGACGTAGCTTTAGTCCAATATTGAATTTTCAAAAATCCCTTCTTAATGAACCCGTAGGATATACGAGAAATATTTCCTCCATAATTTCAAGTCCCGAGTATCTGATGTGCATTGCTCAATCAAACAGTTTCGTCTTTAATGTATTATACAGGGTGTAATTGTAAATATAATAGATATCAGAAATCTTTAAACTGATATCGAAAGTAAGTTACTCAATGAGTAAATCACATCAATAACTTTTTTTAAATAAAACTACTTAGTGATATTAAAAACATTAAGTTTAATTAAACGCTCACATACATTTAGTATGGCGTTCCTTGAGGCTGTAATTTCCCTACTATAAGGGATAAAACTTAATTAAAAAAAGAGCTACAGAATTACCACCAAGTTTAAAAATAATAAAAAAAACATAAATTATGTATAACATTATACATTAATTAAACACATCCCTCATTAAACCAAACCTCATTATCCGATTCAACTAGGGTTGGCGCAGCACGTTAACTTATTCAACATGTGCATATCAGGCATCATCTCAACATCTTCATATTCACTCTTATTCATTATGTCATATCTACTTTGCTTTACTCTCATGACATCAGCACTCATTTCATATTATGTGTATACTTACATGAAGAATTTTCTTTTCATCAATAGCATTTACCCAGTGGTAGGTAAAATTTGGTCACAATTATTCCTAATGAAATTTTGTTTTTTTGTTATAAAACTTAGATACATACATACACATACATACATAAACTCACGCCTTTATTCCCAGAGTGGGGTAGGCAGAGCTACAGAATTACCAACAACTCTAAAAACTTGTTGTTAATTCTGTAACCACATTTTGCACACTTAGGCTAAGATGTTTACCAGTGTATTAGTGACAGGTTGCAAGCCCATCGCCTAACAATACTATACGCCTTTACTCCCTTAGCCGTCTCTTACGACATCCACGGGAAGATATGGAGTGGCACTAAACTTAGATAATTGATACTTTCTAAAGACAAGAAATCTTATCATACTTAATGCTGTTACTTATTTATTTACCTAGGTAGGTACTTAGTTACTGGGATCAATAATAATGATAAATAATGCTACATGTGGGCATTTGTAATAATTCAATCTTGCATACAAATACTGGCCATTTTAAAGGTAACTTCTGCCAGGTATTATCATTATTATTTTTAATTTATTTTAATTCTTCTTACATATATATTATCAAGTACAGTATTGTTTTTGATGTACAATATAATTTACCCTTAAAGCCGTTGTTTTGATTTATTTTTAAATAAGAAAAATAATAAAAACAAAAACAGTGTAGAATTGTTAGTATAACTTTGTAACGTTGGTTTCCTACAAATGTTATTTTTAGAGATGCACCGAATAGTGGTTTCACCGAATAGCCGAGTACCGAATACTATATTCAGTTTAACCTTTACCGAACCGTATATTCGGCCGAATTATTCGGTTTACCAATTCTCAGTTTTGACGCGTAAACAGGATCTAACATATACTCTACGTGTCGCACATACACATTCTTCATAGGATTTCTTTGATTCATAAAATAACATAAATCTCACACAAGAAGTTTTGTCTTTTAGTTCTCGTGTCGTGTAGCCAAGAAAATAGAAATACTCGAACCGAATATATTCGCCACCAAAAACCGAATAATTCGGCCGAATACAAATAGTGAAAAAGATGCCGAATACGCCGAATACCGAATACGAAACGAATATTCGGCGCTTCTCTATTTTTAATTTATGTTTGTTTTATAATTTATTCCCCAACATGTACTTAATGTAGTGTTTGTTGTTGTTCATTTATCCTTATTGAAATAATGTTATAAGGTAGCAACTTTTAGCAACAATTACAAAATTATCTCTTCCATTTTACAGAACAAGGATATATTTAATATATTGTTTTGTTATTATTAAAACTAGGGATTCCCCACGATGTATTTCTGGGGAATTTTATTTTTATCAGCAAAATTAATAATTTAAATCGTATATATTTATCTTTAATGATTATTTTTTTTATACATAGTCAAGTGTGTGCCGTCAGCTGTCCTGTAATTTTACGTGATGTGAATTTTAACCATAATATTATTGATATCTTTTCATTTATTAACTTACTTAAAAAATGAACAATTTGATCCATAAAGAAATGTTGGGGTTTATATCTGCGGTTTGAATCTTGGGAATGGCCGTATAACTACTTGACATAATCTCTGGCTCTTAACATATAAATAAATAAATAAATATTGGGGAACAATCTCACACAAATTGACCTACTCCCAATCTAAGCTATCGGCTTACTATGGGTACTAGGCCACGATAAACAAAACATTCTTATTTAGAGAAATATACACTTGTATGGGTACATACAGATACAAATACTCATCATACAAAATATTTGCCCTCACTGGGAATCGAACCCGTGACCGCTAGCTTCGTAGCCCGTAGGCAGGTGACTAGGTACAATATCTGCAAACTTTTAGTTTTATTATTATTAATGACTTATGTTACTATGAAGCAGAGCAGTTGTATTGTATGTAAGGTGATGTCACAATTGCCTATAATATTTTAAAATTAATTAGGTCAATCAACCAACCATATAAGCTGTATAGGTAATTATTTATGTTACGTGACCGCTAACAACATTCCAATAAAATCTATACTAATATTATAAAGCTGAAGAGTTTGTTTGTTTGTTTGCTTGAACGCGCTAAACTCAGGAACTACAGGTCCGATTTGAAAAAATCTTTCAGTGTGAGATAGCTTATTTATCGAGGAAGGCTATATATCATACTCACATAAACCAAAGCGAAGCGAGGGCGGGTAGCTAGCAATAATAAAAAAGTTAAATAATACGTTTAACTGTCGTGGACCTACGATAGGTACCTACTACAAGCAGCCAGACAAAGAGAAAAGTTATTGAAATGTTATTTCCTTCTTTTTTCTCTTGTTCCACACTGATTATTTTTTCGAACAGATTTATTAATTCGGTACCTACAAGACCATACCGATTACGGTGTGTGATGTTAATGAACACTATTACTAGGTACCTACTCCACAGATCTAGTTCGAGTCGATAGGTACTAATTTAATCTGGCAACACTGTATCTTTCAAAATAGTTCCTCTAAATAATAAAATAATAATGAATATCAGTGTACAATCTCACACAATTTGACCTGCTGGTCTATTGCCTAACGCACTCACAATCGCAAGAGACTTCAAAGCGGAGCAATTGTTTTCATTTTGTACGCAGACAAGCCTTCGATTTTCAAAATTATAACGATTGCGATTGCGTTAGACAATAAGCCCTCTGGTCCCTAACTAAGCTCTAGGCTTGTATACTATGGGCACTTCTATAGAGAAACTAGCTGTTGCCAGCGACTCCGTTCGCGCAGAAAAATATAACATAGCCTGTGTTCATCAGGGATATTGTAGCATCTAAAGAATTTTTCAAATTAGTCCAATAGTTTCGGAGCCAATTCAATTCAAAGAAACAATCAAATCCTTCCTCTTTATAATACTAGTGTAGATACCTACATACTGAAGAAAACATACAAGACTCGGGAAAAAATGCAATGATGACACTGAAATGAAAGTATACCCTAGTAGGATTCGTAAATACCACTAACTAAACCCTTGAATAATTCTCGAATTTTCCGCGCAGCTCTATACTCTTTGGTATTGAGTACATAGGTGTCCGCTAGCCGGCAAAATAAATGTTGGCGACGTCGACCGCTGCATGACGTCAACTTCGAGGAAAACTCGCTGTGGCCTACGCGACGCTTACGCTTAACAATTTGATTACTGCTTTGCAGGGATTGTAACCGGTTACAAATAAACCGGTATTTATTTAGGTTAAACCGGTTAATAATTTAGGTTACGTTCGAACGAAATTATTTGGGAACGTTATTTCGAAGCGCTCCCTAACCGGTTACTCTGTGTTTCGATACGGGATGAATGACCGCTGTCGCGCGTCGAGGCGCTGCTGGTGGCTGCGCTATCAATCTAATACCATAGCAAACCAATCCTGTCTCCTTAAACGAGCGGTCATTCACCCCCCACACGGAGGAACCGCTCTCTAACCGGTAAATTGATTTCGTTCCCTGTTTACGCTCCGACATAGAGATACCGGTTAGAGCGGTTCTTGCGAGCGTAACCTTTATTATGGGTTAGGCTCTCAAAGTGCGGCTCTAACCGGTACGGAAAATAAACCGGTTTTCAATCCCTGCTGCTTTGAATTGAACAACCCAGAGTTCAATTTTGGACGATAGCTAGCAATGAAAAAGGATTATTTTTTTAAGTAGCGCTTATTGAAGCTACTATGAATACAGACATTGCAGACCTACGTATTATATTATTATATTTCGGTATTATAAAGCATATAAAATACGTTAGTCTTAGTTAATTTTGAAGTCCATTCGTCTGCTAATTCTTTACAACGCAACTGATGAGAGTTATATCTATGATGCCCTACCTTGACCCCTGGACTCGCAAGCATCGTGGACTCGCTCGTTCGTTACTGGTTAGCAATTGAGTTCCTAATTAGCGTATAGGTCCGTTAATGCTGGACGATGTAGAACTTCACGACTAATTGCGTTGTTTAAAGAATACAAAACACTGTTTTTGACGGCACGAAGAAGGTAAATATATTTGGGACCATGCACTCCTGATATCTATACAATACTGTTGTGTCTTGTGTTAGAGTTTCTTTCATGTTATGTCCAATGATATGAAATCGTACGAGTATATTTATTGTTTCTCCAGGTTTTTTTCTATTTATTTATCTTACATTCCGGCATAATCTTTAACTCTTGGCTACAATAGACGTCACTGTTGTTGCTGAGGCTGGAATTTGTGTCGTAACAGAGAGGAACCTATTGGCGTCATGCCTCATGCATTGTCTTTTATGTTTATATATTTTTTTTATTTTTTATTTTTTGTTTCAATCTATTTATCCGCGTTAAGAATAATGTAACTTTCGACCAAACGTCGTCATCAGAAAATTCAGAAAGACGGTATGCGTTTACTTGAATAACAAGATAATTTCATGCCAAGTCTGTTATATATTATAATATAAATGTGATTTCCTAAATAGACATGTAAGTATATTATTGTGTCTGGTTGCAGTGCCCTTGCAGTTTATTTTGATGCTACCTACTGTATTTTTAAGATCTCATTGTACAAATGTACAACATAAAGCAATAAATGAATATAACTATGACTGTTATACGTAATGACATTTCATTTAAAGTTATGCTATAAAGCGACCCCCCAATTCTATACATCTTGTCAGTTTTCGAATCTCTGCAACTTTAGTGTTACTCGTGTACCATAAGCAACGCTGTTAACTGACTATTTGTGAATCTTGTCACCTTACAATAAGGCTCACTAGTGGTCAACAGTGAATATGTTTGTACATCTTGTCTTGTAGAGAACTAAATTTAACCGACTTCAAATTATTAAGGAGTTCCGTTGACTTTCCATGGATTCCATGACCAGATCTAGACGAAATTTGAACGGGACCACGACTGAGATGCTATATGTATGAGTAAGTAGGTATGGAGTTCCTTCAATTGATGAAAATGGAATCAACTTGGAAATTCCCTTCCAAATTTCAAATAAAAACGATTGGTAACAAATCTAACAAAAAAAAAGGAATTATCAGCCTCCTTTTTTGGAGTTGGTGAAAAAGTAATTTCTACTGATATTCTATCCCGCTGGTTTTTCCATTACATACTATTACTTTCGTGCTGCATGCTGCATGCATACCCTTCCCTAAAGATTACCACAATGTCCGATTGACCAATTCTGTGCTTCTCGCATTCAGCTTGCATTACGCCAACTTCTTCCACAACCATCCTCAGATTAATAGAGTTGACCTTTTTACTTTTGCTACTTACACCCACGCAGCCTGGGTGAAAAGGCAAACAAAAGCCAGACCTTGAACTTCGAACGCAAGTCTGCTTATTGGACTGGTGATTCAGCAATTTTCGACGATAACATCGAACGTACAAGTTACGGCATGATTTACTGCCATAGTCACGTAAAATTCCCCGTACTGAAATTATTTGTTAAATGGATAAGGCCCTGAATGTGGAACCAATAAAATATATGTTTGAAGTTGATTGAAGTACTTTTAGGGTTGGATTCTTATTGAGCCCATCTAATGGGAACTTGAAGAGTCCTACGGATACTTGTAATCAGTAATAGTCTTTCTTAGGTCCTTCGTTCTCAGTTTACCAAGTCTCTTGACCATTTATTTTTTGTTTTTAGGGCCTGACTGTAAACATAAGTCATGGGCATCTTTTACTGCAAATATAAATAGTTCCAATTTTCTAAATTGTAATAAATAAAATAATATTTAGCATATATATATTTATTAACTTAAATTGTATAACAGTAGCGGTTATCTCTTTTTAAGTAAGTATACTAGATACTTGGCTTAAGAGAACACCGCTCCTCCACCAGTTGTATCTTACAATATATATTATAAATATAAATATATATAAATATAAGGGGACAATCTCACACCAATTGACCTAGTCCCAAACTAAGCTCTAGGCTTGTACTATGGGTACTAGACAACGATATAAATACTTATATAGAGAAATATAAAGAAATATATTTTTTCTATCATATATCTGAGTGAGCTTTAGCTATGGAATATCAGGAGTCGTGATAAATTCGTGACTGGTTCCTGCGAGTCTACTTCCATCGCCATAATCTAGCAAGCACATGACTTATTCATTGAATTGCTCTTTCAAAAGATAACGTTGAAAGGAAATATTTCATAAGGAAAAGGTACGGAAACGATAAAGATCTTATCACATTTTTAGGCTCTTTTTTCAGTAAAATCAATAAGGTGTAAACGTGCTTCATGGTATGATATGACGTAATACGATATCCGACCGGCGACGTGCCAGCTATCAGACATTTACAGCCCGAGCATATCACGACAGTCGACAATTGTAACATAAGCATGTTTATGTTGACCGTTGTTTATCATTATAATGCAGTAATAATATCTGTGGTTAGCATTTTGTTACTACGCATGATTTGTGAGAAATATAGGGCGAGTTCGACAAGGCAGGGAGAAAATATGGAGGTCAGAATTCTTCTTCGTCTCTGGCTCAATATGGCTGCGTTTATCGGGTGACAAAATATGGATAAAATATCCGTCACTTTTTGACACGTACATAAGTACGAGAGTGACGGATGCTTTATCCAGATTTTGTCACGCGATAAATCATAATGCAACACGATAAACGCCATCATCATCATTCACTAAAGAGCTATGCTCTTGACGGTGGAGCAATTTCCAGTCTTCCCTATTCTGAATGTTGTCTTTAAGTCTTAACACACTGATACGGCATGATGCCTACTTTTTCTTTAGCTTAGTGAAGTAAATGAGAAGTCTATTACAAACAATAGATGAGTGTAGATTTTTGGTCACCTGTTACTACACGACCATACGATAAATGGCATTACCTGATATGATAAATACCACAACAAGTATTTGATCATTATTGGCGATATAGTGGTATACTTGTGAATGTTGAGAAAAAACGGTGGACGAAAATGCGCTGAAGAAGAAGACGCTGAGAAGAATACAAATCGTAATATCTTTGTCGGCATTATACCACTGATTCTTCCAATGTAAATATGTATGTATGTATGTAATTGTGTGTTGTATTGTAAGTTTGAATTTAAAGTTGTAACTGAAAATCGTTATTTAAAAAACACCATGTTATATATCAATCAATCCACACCAAATGATTTTCCCTTATATAAATAGGAACGTTAGACACATGAGACGCCGTAGGACGAGCTCCTCTTGCAATCGGCTCCAGGGCTAAGAACCAGAGACCAGTTCAGCTTGTACTTTGTTCACAGTAATCGGCCTAAATATCTAGAAACTGGTAAAGAGATAGGTACTTCGGATAAGTAATTTATTGCTACAGGCAGCTGCAAACATTCGTGTCTCCAGCCCGTTATAATCAAGATGTTTGCGATATAAATATGAATAAGTATTCCGACAATATCGTTATTATAATTAGTTGGGTATATTTCTTAGAGAAAATAGAAAATAGTCTCGGTATTCAAATAGTGACTTACGGTGCTCACCATGGCCATATTCCAAAACCAATAAGTTCTTGTCTTATTTTTATATTTCGCACCTTCGGTAGAAGAAGGGCACAATGTACTATATGACAACAAAGGCAATTGTGCCCTTGTCCTACCGAAGGTGTGATTTAGTAAATTATTTATTAGCTGGGGGCCTAATATGGCTGCGTTTATCGCGTGATAAATTTTGGATAAGGCATCCGTCACCTTCTGACAGGTAAATAAGTCTACGTGTCAAAAAGTGACGGATGCTTTATCCACAGTAGACACGCGATATAGACGCAGCCATACTAGGCCCGCTGATCTTATGAAACAATAAAAAAACATGCAAAAAAAAATGGCACATAAAATGTACCCACCGTGATTCAATTGGTCTAGTTTCTCTGTCGCAAGGATGATGAAAGTTAGATTCAGGTCAGACCCCATCCCACTCCCACTAAACTTTAGAAGAATAGTACACGTTAGCAAATTTGACAACTAGAGAAATTATACATTTAAAATTGTAAAATCACTTCCGTAATAGCATTTGCTCTACAATGATAACTGAGCCAAGAAATCGAAGACTAGTTTTGCTACAGAATATAGATTTGTAAGACTGTCGTACAGTCAAGGAATTAAATTCATAGTCCACGAAACATCTTATGGTTTTATTTACAGTGTCAATTCGAACTAGGAATTAAATTCCGTGACTGTACCCCAAACCACGGAGAAGAGGGAAATCCGCCAGCAGGATGATAGTTTATAAAGAAAATACAATGTTTCATGTAAATATAAACCTAGTAAAATAGTAAACAATGAATGCTACGTTTCTGTAACCTATGTGTGATTCGGCCGTTGTCAATATTATGTGCATATGTTAAAACAGGAATTGTACATGAATCTTGTATTCTTCAGTCATTTACCTTTAGTCTGTTTTGCATTGGAAATAAAGCTAATTGGGGATTCTTTAATAAGTGGGTTTTTGCCTAGAGTTAAGTACTTACCGATACTTTGTTAAAGGTAAAATATATTCTTAATTGATAGTTCGGCTATCCCTCTACGTTGTTTAGATGTGTGTACTACGGTTTAGATGTATGTATATACTATAAAACAAACAGTTCCTGTTTATTTAGTCTTTTAATTATTTACATTCCGTGTTTTCCTGAGAATTATACAGTACAATTTCCTGTTAAATATGTCCCTTTGCTGGTAGCTTTGTGTCCTATTAAAATATATCATTATCATTATGGGACACCATAATTCTGACGGTGCCTAAGATATTGCTTTTCTTACTGCGATTCCCGTAAATATATCATAATATCACAAATAAACCAATTCACCGAAATTACGTTTGGATAAGTTTATAAGTTGATTCGATGCCAAGCCAAGCCAGCAAAACAGCTCTTGGTCGTTTCAGTACCAGAGTTATCTTCCGTTTGGCAAATAGATATTTGAACTTTACGATGCCAAAATAATTCCGGTTCCTGTGTCACTGAAAAGAATTTCATGATTCACTGAAATTGTAACTATGTGTTTGTGCAAAGCTGCGTTAAAAATCCATTTGGCTCGACGAATGGATTGTTGGAATAGTTGGTGAGTTGCGTCGTTTCGGTTTCGAGCGGTGTTTTGCGCGTGCGCGGCGCGCGGTTGTCGCGGCGCGCAATACAAAACCGGCCGCGGCCCGCGGACTGACTCAGTCTGATACTGAAACACATTCTATCGACACGTGCGCGCCTCTAATAGAGCCTCCGCATGACTCATACCCTTATCACAGTGAAGTAACTCGCCGCGCCTGAAGTTACAAAACTTTTGAATTGTGATATTTTTGTTTTGTTTTCGTCCCCGGTGGACTGTTGTTTTGGACGATATCATTGAAAACTAGCATTCATGTCTCAGCTGGTGCCATACCATTTTACTAGCAGCGAGCAAGACGATAGTCTCATGTTCGCTACCATGTTCGAGTACCACGCAGATGACTACAACAAACCCATGGTGAGTACATTACAAACAAGTGTAGTTAACTCATGAAGTGTACCAAATTTCCTGAATTGAAAAAATAGTTTTGAGCGCGCGTTTTCTCAGAATTTCACAACATTAAAACATTTTCAGCAACTTTTCGCAAGTGTTTCTTGTTGTTTACATTCGTGTTCGTTTGAATTTAAAGCCTAAATATTTATTTCGTGTGTTTACATTAAATTGGGCTCATTACTGCATTTTGTTTGCGCAATTCATTAATAATGGTGTCAAAAAACAACTGAACACTTGTGAACTAGTTAACTTTTAGTGCGCCAATAGGGATCCCTGTCAGTTTGGGCTCTTAACGCGATTGGCCACGGGGCGTATGATAAGGATAAAAACAATACTTACGTTTCTTTCTTAGCGTGACGTCATCGTTCCATTTTTTCTCGGAACGCGGTTGAAGACCTTGTTTTTTTTACTTACTAAATTCGATGAGCACTTGAGAATCTATACAATTTTCACGTAAGATTTTTACCTTTATGTAGATATCTTTTGTTCTTGTGTGTGGTGTTTGAACTCTTTGTTTCATTCCCTATATGACTTAAACGTATCAAGAGCTTCACACTTATTCTGATAGATGGCGTTACGAACGCTAAGTATTTTCGTGTTACTTGTTAAATCAGCGGTCGTTCTTTTTTTACCTTCAAGCTTATCTGCTTTAGATGATATTATCACGTCTTCAAACTAGATTAGCTTTGCTTGTTATTGTAATCAGGGCTGTTCGAAATATGCGCATAGAAGCCTCGTTTCTCACTTCGTGCGTACGTAGGCATTATTGCCACGATAGGTTCTATGTCCAAGATACGACCAAGGTTGACACATGAACTTACATGCAGTTTACGCACTGACGGGTCACGTTAGACTCGCCATCGAAAACAGAAGAGGTGAGCGAGCAGGTCAATCGTTTATAGTTATTTCCTCCTGCGGCTCCTGCCTGACGTCGCGTCGTTGTTTAGTAGGAAGTTCCTGCCTCTAAAGCAATTCTTCCTTAAAAGTAGGTACTTACCCTAGATTCCATATTTGAAGCTATAAAAAAACAATAAATGTACTGACATAATAATTGAAATAATTCAATCCTAATTACATAATAATTAAATTTTATTTTTAATGTGTTTAAAACAGAAAACATTAAGAAAGGTAGAGCACGAAAAAGTGCAATCTCAGAATTCGTCGAGGTTTTTAAGATTAGGATTTTTCCAGCAACTTTCTCTGGTCACGAGAATCACGCCACTCGAATAGACGTCACACGATGACGTCAATGCGACCCCACCGCGGCCGCCGCGGGCGCAGACGTTCCTCGAAGCCTCCAAGCTTGGCCTTAATTACATAAACTTTTTGAAATTTGTAAGTTTATTAAGGCACCTTTTGTGAAAAGTTCACAGAGATCCCGAGTTTCGTTTAAAATCTGAATTATGAGGTTTACCTTTATATTGCATCAGACCATCATAGTGTTAAGTGTTTCTTACGCAAGTTTCTCTTCGCTTGGGACATTTTTAATTGACGCTGTCTTACCAACTTATTAATGGGTTTCAAGACTTACATTATTTCCATATCTATGTAAATTAGAGTACTTGAAATGGGAACCTTAGGTTGTTCAATGTTTCATTTTCTCACTTCTAATCACCTTTTAATAGTCGCCTATCTCGCTTGCGGTCAACCAAAGCGTCTTGTTGTTATTGTTAGTGTCATTTATCGCACAATTATTTCTTAATTAGGTGAATTAGTAATTCGAAAACACGGCCATAGCGCACGTCATTGACCACAACCGATGAGTTTCTAAAAACCATTGTTATTGTTAAAGTATGAATGAAATCCTTGGGTTTTTACCAGTTGTTCTGTCTCATGGTATTGATATTAAAAACCTCAATTACCTATTGCAACATCGTCTGTCTACAACTCCACAATAGGGTAAAATATTTCTTGGCTAATGAAGTTTTCAATGTAACCACCATTGTTAGCCTTGTATTGCCTGATAAAATGGGGATTAAAATTTCCGATAAGCGGTTTATCTAAATCTGTTCTAGGAATGCGTCCTGCTCCCTTCTATTGCACATTGTTTCGTAGTGGACTGATCTTTTTAACGACCCGATAAACGAGACTACAGGATTGCGCAAAGGCATAACCGGATCCGCTGTCGGCGTCGCCCGCGCCGGCTGCCGCGCGGCTAACCTTTCCGAGGCGAAAACGGCGAGTCCGGCTAACTTGACCTACTTTGCTCTTGTGCAATTTCTCCTGCATCCGCGCCGAAGTGCTTCTACGAAAGAACGCACTGGGGAATCCCTCCACGCAACGCGGTTGCAGGCACGTCGACCACTGGCTTTACCGATGTTTAGTTTATCGTTTAAAACTAAATTACGTATATCAAAACCAGCATAATGCCAAAGAACTAAACTTTTATTATTGAACTAGCCACCCCAGCTTGCGCTTGTAGTCAACGAAAAACATAATAATATAGAGAAATACAAATTAAAAACGAGTAGGTATATACGAAAAAACAAGTACCTCCCAAGTAACACGTAACCTATATATTAACCAAAATGGATATGGATTTATGTCCAAAAGTCCGAATAACACTTTTAATTGGCATCGGCAAAGATAAAATAGTTTTTAGTAGCATTTGGTTCGTTTCGAAATGCTTAAAGCTATACTATACTCTTAAATAAAGATTAAACTCCTACCAAAGCATCAGGTATTTATAATATACAGCTACTTAAATAGCTTTTACACTTACACAAAGGTTAAAGTCTTATAATAGTAATTTGAAAAGCCCAATACATTAAATAAGCATTAACGAAATATTTTATACTGCACAGAGCTGTAGTGGCAATTTTTTAACATTAAAAACTTTTTAATGATCTGTGTTTGTGTTCATTTAATGCTAGTCCTATAGTAACATTCACTAAACAATGAATAAAATCTTAACTCCGTTTTCTTCCTAATCTGTTTCTTCAATAAAGCTTTTAGTCGTATATTGATAATAAAGAAATGTATTACAAACAAACACGATAGAAACTAATCACTATGGTGTATAATGGCAGCAAACATTATAATGTTCTTATGAAGTGTTGCAATATACCTGAATACTATTATTGAGTGTCTTATACTTTGGTAAACAGGCTCAAAGTATTTTGGTTAGCTATAGTAAAATTAACAGCATTATTATACTTTCGTTGAATGCGTAAAGCATTTATATTATCTGACGCCATTTGCTTTCTGTTTCCCCTTGTTACGGAAACAATTAAAATGATTAAAAGTGACTAAAATCTGATTAAAAGAGCACTTTCTATAATTTTACTTTATGCGCGGTGCCTATAAAATCAACTCTATTCATTAAAATTAAGCTAAGAGCTTATAATTTTACAAAACATATTCAGAGTCGATTATAATTTTCTATATTTTTGTGATAAAAAGCATTATCACGAGGGCGCGTGGAAATATTACCACAAAACTTAACATGTTTTCACAGTAAACTGACATCCGCAGCTGAATTTCACCCATTAAAGAAAATTCAATATTATTTTTCACAATTATTTACAATACTCGCGAATCTTCACTCAAACTCGCAATAAATACTAAATGTAACCATAACTTTTTTTAAATCTATTGAGAAATTCTTCTGAAATAAAACAATTAGCATTTGAATATGTTCCCATTTAGAGATTGTATATTAATAAGGTGTATATTGGCTGTACTGTGGTCGCAATAAATGCTTTAAGTCTAGTGATTTGTTCTTTACCGACTTCAATAATAACTTTGTGCAATCATTGTAATGCTACTAAGCAGCCTTTATAAAGCTCAATGCTGTATAATTTGGGGCCCAAATTGCTCTTAAAAAAGCTGTAGAAAAGTAAATACAGCTGATATAGGATTTTCATATAATGCTTTGCGCGTCAGTTCGTGCTGTTGTATGTTTTTTATAATGGTGTTTTGTGTTACTTGGGCTACTCCTAGGCATCATACAAATATTCCTGTTTCCCGGAAATTAATCCCAGAACCGCTAGCTTCGTGGACGTAGGTCACTACCAACTAGGCTAACAGCGTGGTCAAATATGTCGTTATACAAGTATATGGACGATGTGATGTCCTGATAGTGTCATGAGTTGAGTTCTATTGAAACTGTAAACAGATTTTAAGTAATGATTGACCTCGCCGACTCGGGCAGATGTTTGATCGCTCGACACCTATTAAATGGTTCCAGTTAATTCAGGGCGGATGTAGACAATTTGCTCTAGTTACATACCTAATTGACCGCTATTAGCAACAAGACATCCCGTCTCGATTGTTAGGAGCTTTTTAAATATCTTTTTTAAGTGAAGGATTATTGGGTTTAATGTCTTCATTGAGGTATATGCATTACGTAAATGATTGTAGTGTAGAGGTAATCGGAATTCTGAGAACATTGAATGAGTCATCGCCTAGAGCATCGGAAGTAAATCGTTAGTGAGCACAAAACATCAGTGACACAGACTCATAACGAATTGTTTATTGGCGAGTGCTGCCAGCACCTGCCGTGAGATGTTGATTTCGCCAATTTTTCATTTTTTTTTCATTTAGATTTAGTTCTTGTTTATTCGCTAGTTGCGTCTCACAAAGCAATTCAATACAATGGGTTATCGCAACAGTAACTCCAAAACCTCAGCAGTAAACTTAAATCGGCTTTCACGCAAACATCAGTAGTAAAGTCAGGAGTGACTTCTTTATTACCACCATTACCACTCTGAGAGATAACCAAGGTAATGTTGTCCCTTCTGACCATTACGTAAAGTGTTTCCCATTGTCTCAAAAGTACTTTCCATCGCCCATGTTCTTATCGCTGACACATTTTAGGGAAATTAGTGGGTAGGCAAGTGGACAATGTAACGAAGAGTTTTAACATACCATTTTTAATAGAGACAGTATTGGCTTTTTAACTTTTTGTGTAAAGTTAAAAAGACGGAAACAATGCCTAATTGCTTACCCTAATTTATCATGTTACTGGGGATAATCCTGGTTGCTCCACCAAATGTAGAGTAGAAAAAAAACAAAAGCTACTAAATAGAATGACAGCCTCATTTGTCTATCTCGCCATAGACAATACCAGAGGTCCGACATTGTGTCGGCAAGTCGTAACTCCGAGCTGTTTCTTTGTTGCGGGGAGTGTGGTAGGCACTATGTCACCGCGCCTGCGCCCTGTCGCGCGTCAAACCATAACCAACCTCCCACGTTGAGGAGTTAACATTATCGCCTCGGTGATTTCCCTTCATGTGAATCGGTTCTTTATTGTCTACTGGCACTTCTTGGTTTTGCTTTTACGTATTTTTTTAAACATTATTTTTGGGTTTTATTCATGACAATACTTTAATAAGATGGTGTTTGTCGCGCTTTACATTTAAAATTAAATTTGACAGCGCCGAACGTGTCTGTAGATGAATCACTATAATAAGGCACGTCACTTGCATTTGGAATAAGTACTTGCGTTTTATTTATGAATATTGCCTACATTGTAATATATGGATTTAAGGTTCAGCCTCAATTATATTTTATGATTATTTGTAATTAACGTGTTCTAGTTAAATACGTCATATATAAAACAATTTAAACCCATGTTAATAAATTCAAAGTAAATACAATATCATTTATGTAAAAGCTTCCTGTTTATTTCAGTAAATCTGCCATTTATGTAATGGCCATATTCATCACTGTCGGCCGTAGAATTGTTGTATAAATTATCCTTCTGAGAGAATAATAGGGCACTCGGTATACTCCGATACACATTCCTAATGTAAATGAAATGAATGCAACAGAAAGTAAAATGGTTAAAGGTCAAAAAATTGTCGTTGATTGATGCGTTCGGACCGTGCCGCGGACCTTTAGTTACGCATGCTTATAAACACAAATAGACACAAGTCTGCGTCAAACATCCATATAAATGACCATCACAGGCGCTTAATAACGTTGGTCGAATGCAATTTCAACCGCTCCTTTTACTTTTAATGTGAAGAATGTTCTTGACAAAAAACCGTCGCAAATTTTACCGACACGTCTATCATCACCGCTAATTCTTTGTTCACCTGTAACAGTGTGATTTTCCAAACGGCAATTTCGAGACCCTTCTCATCCTCACACAATAGAAGTGAAAATAAAGCTGTGGGGTATCTGTCGAGGACAAAATATCCCGTAAACAGTGTTGAAACGGTACTGTTTATTGCATCGGCGGCTTCCGAAAGCGATGGGTCGGCGGAGAGGTCCGTTAGGGCTCCCGCCGATCAGCCTGGTGACGGTGACTCACCGCCCGCGTCTCGGCCGGCATTCCACCGGACATTCTACACGTGCTTTTTTCCTACCACGACCTCTATTTAGTTAATTAGAACACCTGGTATTATTTTTTACATAATTTAATAAATATTATTCAACAAATATTAAACAGCGCATTATATGCCGTTAAAACAAAGCCATTATGATTCCGCAAACTTAATTTTCTTTGTTTCACGAAGCAATAATAATTACGTCACAATAATAAGCATGGAGCTGATATTTACAACAGCTGCTAAGTCCTTGTTCCGATTATGGGCAAGAATCGTGCCAGCGGCTCCGTGGATTACTAACATTTTCTATGTTTCCGCCTCGAGTGCCTTATTAAAAGATGTCATGCTTGCACGTGCATTAGATCACTCCTATAAAATGTAACAACACGGCTGTAATGTTCCTTCGAATGCATACTAACGTTGTTGCGAATGTCACAAATAAAAGATCTCCGTTCCACTTAGTAGGTTACGATTACAACACAAAAGAGACGTGCGTTATGTAGACACCGAATGTTTGATATTGTTTCATACATATAAAGTTACCTACGTGTTTTAATAAATATCGCCATAGGTGTTTCTGTTTCGTTACGATAACAATAACTATTCATGGAATTCGATCATTCAATTATCCACCATAATCGTTGTAGGTTATCATTCTATGAGACGTCGTGTCAATTCGAGTTAGAGACGTTTGAAATATTTATCGGGAGTGGGATCGATTTGGTTAGGCTGGATTAATCCTCGCTGACAAAAGGCATGAGCGTGTAGATTGAATGAGCTCGGCTCCCGCCCACAACAAAAATTGTGATAGACGGCACAATAACCTCACTTCCAATACCGACGCCATTATTTAATGAACCCTCGTCAGATGTAAAGGTCAAATTGTTTGGAAAGATTAATCTCATAATAAATGTGGGTCTAACATAGTAGACACCAGATCTTTGGTTGATGTTGAGTTATGTGACATCAAATATAAATATTTTTTAAGTGCACAATGGGCACTGATTGAGTTTTTTATAGTTCGTACAATCGTAATTTTTCAAAGGGTGCCATTGTGATTTTATGGGTTTAGGAATGTTGAAGGTAAATTAAGAGGAATCACAGAGTAATTCTTTAATGCGGCATAAATTGTCCGGTTGAAGGATCATTTGCACGGACATGCCATTCGCCGAGAGTAACGCACTCGTAAATGTTTACGACTGTGGCTGCGTTTTCAACTTCAATGTTATTTAAATATTTTTCGAGATTCCTCCCATACACTGTCACGTGGGTTTTGCAATGAGGTTTTTTATTGACGAGCAGTATTTCAACTTAACGATATTCCATTGAATTAGCCAAGAATTTTGTAAACCTCACCTTCTTTGTTGGTATGCACATGTCGTTGCTCCTGGTTATTGACGGACTTTGACATTGTATCCTATATTGTTATTTCTAAATAATTAATCTTTATTGGATTGGTCAACGAGCCGTGGAATTAATGGGACGAATGACCGCGTCGGTTCGTGGAATTTAATTTTGTGTGTTGACCTTTCTTATACGAAGCTCTTTAATCTAATAAAATGCGTTAAGGTCGCCTAAGTCATTGTTGATCGACCGTTTACTTGAGACTCTTCTCGCTGATTTGTTTTCTGATTGTTAAATTATTAGTTTTATCAAATATACTAAGTAATAGATTAAGTGGTAATTTTTCCTCATTCGTTCTCTTTCGTATCTTCGCTGCGGTCGAGCGGCCTAGTCGACCTGCACATGCAACTTGTTGTTCCAGTATTTTTTCCTTTTCCTTAATCATTGGAAACGCACCGTTTAAAAGAATTGCTTCACTCTTATGATCACGTTTTGTCAAAATTACATGTTGAATTCAACGTAGGTACGTACAATGTACATAGTATTGACTAAATACTTCTATCATTAGACTCATGTTTCTTTATGTGTAGGCAGGCAGTTACCAACTTTTATTACACCGAGTAATAAAAAGAGTAATGGTGAGGTAATTTTTTTAATACCATGCGGGTTGGATGTGAAGCCCCATTAGCTCCTTTAAAAGTACGAAACATTATTTATTCCCCTATAATGTTTCAAATCGTAAAAAATCACTTTACTGTATGTTCTGTAGTGGTTTCACAGTTTCAGTGATCTGAGCAGTTTGTTCATGAGAAGTAAGTATTGCTTTTGTAGTCCTGACTGAGTTACCGTTTTCGTCGCACCGTGGTTAGCGAGTTCAAACATGTCGAGTTTCTAGGGTAAAATAATCTGTTTCATCATCGACTTCATCGGTGGCCGGCCACGGTGGCTGCCGGCTGCCCGTGCCCGACATGCTGCACTAATTTAATTATTCCGTTTATGTAGCGAGCGGATCGCGTTGCATATTGAATTTCTGCTGGCCCGAGCTCAACGCACCTCGAACCCAATTAGGAGGGCACTAAAAAGGTTCTGCGTTTGTTTGCGCCTCATTGTTCTCTCAGGTATCTGGGCTGCCGCCGTTTCGAAATCGCGTTTCTGTTTCCTCGTCTTTTTAGGGAGTGGAAAGTTGTCGGTTTTCTGCAACGTGCAGTTTTGAAATTGCGTAGGTGTCGGTGCATTGCGCGGGGGCCCGTCTGGACGGCGGGTGCTGGCGAGGGTGTCGCCTGCAGCGCGAGTGGGGCGTAGGCGTCGCCGGGGGGCGTCGCGCCAGGCTTATCAGACGGCGGCGGGGCCGGCGCGCGAGCCTCACTCCACGCTCCGCCGCTGGCCGCGCGCCTGTGTGTTCGCTGACAACGGCTTTAGATAACAAAAACCTTTGTCCAGTCGAAGCATAATATTGACACGCCGCGTCCTCTGCGCCGCGTAGTTTCCGAGGGGTTTTCCGACGCCGACCGACATCTGTCACACGATTGTTTTCATTGCGCGCACGCGTATCGCGCTTGTTTGTATCAAGTTTCGACAAGTTTTGTGAAGTTTTTTTTTATCGTAATTGAATACTTGTTGTGGATTGTGATACTTATTTGGGATTGCAGTTAAAGGAATTTGGTAAGCTATCATTTTAAAATTTAGTGTTTAATTATATGTACTGATTAACGAAGATCAGGGTTTCCCTGTGTAAGTAGGTAGCTTTGTTATCTTTGTCAGTACAGGATTTGATTTGCGCAAGAGTTGCGTCAGTATGTTGTTTTTTCATTAATTCCGTAAATAGCTCTCATAATGATCTGTACGTGTTTTTATCGGTCATCTGACTTTAGAAAAATATTTGTTAATCTGTTGCCGTCACCGTGCCGTGTGCGCGCACATGTGATGCGCCGCGACGCTGCGTGTCATCGCTCGCGGTCAGTTGAACGAACCCTGCGCCGACGTCAACCTTGCCATAATCGCGATTATTTGCATCACCATTGTACGTTGTGGGCTGTAAACGTGCCTCTAATTGTCTCATTTGCTAGATGGATGAACCCTGGAGGCCTGCTAGTGTCTAGGGCTGGCCATCTGTCCTGGTTGCCCCGGTTTTCGCGCGTCTTGTTCGGTCTTTAAGGCTTATCTGAGGCATTAGATGACTCTTTCGTCGTCTAGACGTTTGAGTGACAACTAACAGCCCGCTTGATAAGAAGAAACCAGTAAATTGCTTGTTGCCGTGACGATGTAGATAGTTCATGCTGCCTCAGGTGTTTTGGTGGTGCTGGATGCACCTCTAAATCACCTATTTATCGTGTAAAGTTAGGTACCTTTTTTGTAACAATCTTTTATGTTTTTAACCTTGGAATCTTATCTCGTACCTATCGCACATGCTATTTTGTTACAATCAGGAGTACAAAGACCGATTTGTGCTTTAAATAACAAACTGCTTAGGTGGGTTTTTTAAAACCGTTATTATGAAATTTTTTGACAACTACATGTCTTTTATAAGGTTGTGACAGTTGTCAAATTACGCTTGAGTTTCAGTTCGGTTTTAAAGCAACTTTTTTTGATTTTGAATGAAAGAGTAAGATGTGTTGTAACTGTTGTAAGTTACCTACCTATGTGTATGTCCTGTCCTAGAAGCAAGTCACTTTCAATAACACACAGCGACTTCTGACTATCTCATTGATAGCATTTATCATGATATGTAGCCATATTGTAAAATATATCTAAACCGTTATTGGTTTTGTGATTATGATAAGGCGAATTTAGTAATTCGGTTCTGACGTAGAATAGAATTCCACTTGCAACAAAGAAACATTCCTTGAACACTTAAAATATATTTTTAGTATGTCTGGTTCCAATATTATCTTAGATCATTGAAGTTTAATTAGATATCTTATCGTTAACGTTGGAAAATGCCTTAATCATCACTATCACTACCTACATAGTATAAAACAAAGTCGCTTCCCGCTGTCTGTCCCTATGTATGCTTAGATCTTTAAAACTACGCAACGGATTTTGATGCGGTTTTTTTTAATTGATAGGATAATTCAAGAGGAAGGGTTTCATGTATAATAAACTTTGTTTTACGTACGGGTATTACAGAAAACTCACATAAACCGAAGCGAAGCGAGGGCGGGTCGCTAGTTATGAATAAAGTACAGTACAAAATCGTACGTGTAGTGTAGAGGCTGTCAACAGGTATTCAATTTCACATATTGGCTCATCATTATGCCGCGACACACTCGGAGGACCAAGATCCTTGGGCATAACGCCAATTCGGCGACACCGCCGTAGGAGCTGCCGGAAACAAAGCCAGATTTAATTTCATTTAGCTACTCTAAATTGGCATTTACGTCTACGGCCTTCACGCACCAACAGTGCGACAAATTCACCTCTTTTTACATTCCTTACTGGAAAGTTCCAACCCAATACTGTCCTACATCCAGGAATTTCTTTAGGGCTCCGATTGTGAAATGTTTCGCGATAACTCCAAGTGTTTGCGGACGATTTCATGGAAGCGATAACGCGGCCGGTGCGATGTCAAACAATTCGGATGCCACTATCTATCGCCGATAAGCCGGGACCGGCGAGTAGAACAGGGAACGTGAAGTAGGTAGGCATTAGCGAGGTTCGCGTAGTCGCGCTAAAAAGTGAAACTGTGTCTAAAAGCGCTAAACGGCATAATTAACCGGCATTTTTGCAGTTAATTAGGCGTCTAGCGTTCGTTAACTACGCGTCAAAAATAAAGGAAGGTAATTTTTATTGGACTTCAAAAGATTTGTTTCTAATTATAATTTTCTAAACGTAGTCTCTCTACTATTTTTAATACTGTTAATTGCACGTTCTTAAACTTTATTGCATTTGCACAACACATTAAAATGTGCAGGTGGTTAGATGCATAAAGAAGTTACAACATTCTTTTTACTTAGTATAAAATAGTATCTTCCCGCCGCGGTCGTCTGTCCCTCTGTAGGTATGTACGAATCGATCTTTCAAACTACGCAACGGATTTTAATGCGGTTTGCATCAATAGATAGTGATTCAAGAGGAGAGGTGGTTTATGTACGGCTGTTTCAGAAAACCCAATAAAACTTAACGAAGCGAGGGCGGATCGCTAGCTTAAATAGTGATAATCTTGGAGAAACCATGCGTCAACCGAATTTGTTACCTTGTTCTTGATTCAGTTAAGTTTCCTCAAAATTGGAAAGAGCAAAAAACCCGGAACCTTGATTATAGTTATCCTCAAGGACAACCTGATCTGTTGCGGCGGCGTTATCTCGTGCTAGGCGGTGCCGCTGCCGACTGCCATTCGGATATATTTTAATAATCTATTGAGTGCCCATTGTCGCCGTTTGTATAGAGTTACGACTCACCGTGTGCATCGTGAGCGTAGCCGCTTAACTCTTAACCCGACAGTGGTAGAGACCACATGGTAATAGGTATACTTATATAAATAAATTACTAACTAATATTTAAAGATAAAGATAAAGATTAAGAGACATTTATTCGCAACAATACAAAACAACATTAGGTACATAGATACAAAAAATAAGACAGAAACAGTTGCGAAACGGTCCCAACTCAGCATTCGCTAGCCGTAAAGCCAGCACTGGTCTTCCGTTGGAACCGCTCGGTGAAGAGACGGAAAGTGACACACTTAACACAAAATAACATATATTGAAAAACATCAAGGATCAAAATTTAAATCATTTGTTCGAGATTTTCTCGAACGACCATAAAACTTACACCCTGTTAAGGTTGGCAACACTAAAGAAACAGAAAACAAAAGACTAGTCTATGGAAATGCAAACACAGCTAACAAAGCAATATAGGTTACGTAACAATAACAAAAATTGGTAGACTTTTAGAAATAAAATAAAAACAATATTTAGTTGGTTTTACATTTACAAAAATTACACGACTGTGCAAAATAACAAACAAACAGTCTACAGAGTGACAAGCGGACGGCAAGAAAAGGAATACAAAAACAACTACTGAGTCGTAGAGTAACGAACACAATAGGTTTACGATGTACAAGGCACATTATATATTTATTATTTGATCTACTAATATAATGCCCTGCTAATGTTATTTTTTTACATTATGGTTTAATCGATGATTGTCTATAGATAAGGGAAGTGTAAAAGAAACGGATAAAATATTAATAAAGGAGCCCATTACCTAGTTATTTATATTATAGGGGACTCAACTTTTCGATCCATAGGTATTTTTGGGAGTCGACTTTCCTAATTCATTCAGGATCATGAAAAGAAACAATATTTTCTTCAATCTAGATCCCAGGCAGGTTCTCGCATTCTCACTGGATTTAATGGAAGGTAAACTAGATTTAAATTTTGCTGTAAATGGCCCTTGAACTTTTAGATCCATTTAAAAAATATATAGGTGAAAGGGCTTGTAAAGGCAATGTGTGTTGTGTTGTGTGGTGTAAAATAATCGATTAACTAGAGTGGATTTAATGGTTGGTTGACTTATTAATAGATCGAATATCTTATTACAATGGGATGTATAGTACAGTCAGCAGTAGAAGTAGCTACGCAACCGAAGTGGTCAAAATGATCTGCACTCGACTCTATTGTCAAGAGAATACGTCGTGTCTAGATCATTTTGAGCGTGTTATTCTGCTTAGCTACTTTTGATGCTGACTGTACATACCTGCACAGGGCATTTTGTACCTAGATAGTTCTTTTCGCATAAGTTATATTTATAACTCACGGCTTAGTAAACTTACTAATAATAACCATGCTTAGATTTCGAGACACGGTTCATCGGTCTAAGAAAGCGTTCAAAGAACCTGACTGAAAATTTAAACAGTTAAAAAAATCTTTCGTATCTGTGGTTTCTTTGTACCTAATGTTTGCTGTAACAGAAGTTACGGCTCCGAGGAAGGTCGAAACACTAAAGAAATTAGCATAAGTGCCGCCAAACACCGGCCGCCGACACAATGGCTTTGTCTGTTAGTCTGTCGCCTCTTGTAACTGTACATTTAACAATGTCAATTTTGTAGGCATGGACAAAGTGCATTTCTATAAAATTATACGTCAGGGAGAGAAGTCCTTTAATACATTTTACAAGTTAACTGCTCTGTGTTGTCTTTCTTTCTACTTTTAATTATTTGACTAAATATTTTAACAATTCTAAGTGGGGATAAGTACTAATATATTTTATGAGCCATTAACTAAGTCATTATCTTAGTTTGGCCAACGTACTTAGGCACTTCCACCGACACCGCAATTCAATAAATTAAACCCTAAATGGTCCCATGCAATATTCGATCGATACGAATGTCTCCGAATGTTGCCGAAAAAATCCGAAGTCGTATGTGGGTGACGCAATTAAAAAAGTTAAATAAAACAAGTAAGAGGCGCGTGGGCATCGCCCTGCGCGTGCGCCCCGAGATAATTCCACACGTACAGCACACTACGCGCTTTGTATCAATCAGTGCTAATATAGGTCTAATTGTAAAGGAAAATTATACAAAGGTCGTCGACTTTGCAAAGGGTCCGTTGCGCCGCGATCATGAGAAACTTGGAAAGGGCTTATTTCTATTTAAAGAACCTTGTGAAATTCAAGATGTGTAAATAAATTAAGAGTTGCATTATCATGTAACATGTTAATATAAATATTGCAACGAGTTTAGTTGCGACACGATTCGAGATAATGCACATGTACGTAACCTGACCATACGGAGAGGCATGTCGGCTGTTAAGCAGCAATGTAATTTGCATCGCCGTTTAACGCGTCGGGATTGTACTTCTTTGTTCTGCCGCATTCGTGCAGCTGTTATTGTTTCTTATCGCAACAGAACAATAAATAGCGATTTAAAACACTTCTCGGTAGCGATAACCCTTTACCCTACGCCCCCTGCCGCACGCACTCTTAATTAGATCGATCTGATTAGTCCACGTATCTATTTAATTACTAAGCATTATTGATACCTACTACATCCTTGCATCGCGTGGCAGATTTGTCATAGCTTCAAAACTCAAATACTTGTACAATCATCGCGAGAAGCAAATCGCTCTCAAATTTACAAAACCACTTGGTAAGCCGCAAAAAATGTTTGCTATTGTTGCGTGTACTAAATACGAAAATGTACAATTTGTTTTTTTTTATTCGGTGAAGTCTGCGGTCGGCGCGGCGCCGCGCGCGGTATGCCCGCCATTTCCGGACGATATCCGGCCCTCCGCTCGGCGCCATACGGCTTAACTCTAAGTTTCATGGGCGCGCGCTATCTGCTCTCAAGGATGACTTTATAATCAAGACATGGACTAATTATACACGCATGTCACCGAGTTTCCCGACTTGTTTTTCCAGTTCTATCGACATTTCCTTGTAGCCTTCAGAATCTGATGGCTAAGTTTTATCTTATCGCCTAATACGTGTATTGAGCGCTTAAGCGTTTGTTTTGTGTGATATGTATGATCACAAAATGATTATTTATTGGTTTCAACGGCCAATAAAGCTTTCAGTTGCCTTGTATAAAGTGAAATTTTCTCAGTGTCGCTCGCTGATTCATAGCTCGCTAGCTCATTATGAATCATTCAGCGTAATCGAGTTTTTGAATCGAGTCGGCCGAATGTAAATACTGCCGTAGTGACCTGCGATAGAGCCGCGCGGGCGGCGAACGGTGACTCACGCGGGTTTTCCGAGAAAACAGAATGAAGCAGTTTTCACGGGCCCGAAGGTCGCTCTGTAACCGCCTGCCTCCCAGTAACTGGTGGCGGCCAAATTTCTTTTACACATGACTCATTTTGGTGAAATCATTTTCATAAATTCTAGTAATCCTCGGGATAAAACAACATTTTCAAAGTAGTTTCAAGTTTCACCTTAAAAATTAATATACGGCGAAAGGGGAAACTTGTGAAATTATAGAGGGGTGATGTATGGAAGTGAAAAGTGCAAGGGCATTGACTGCATTCGAAACGACTGTGGCGGGAAACTTTATGCTTCGTGCTTAGTACATTGCTGCGCAGACTTCCAAGTCTAGCCTGCGTCGGGTTTGTTTCCGCAGTAATGGTAGGGGTACATGATTTAGTTTGTGTAATAAAGGTGAGACGAAGGGCTGTTGGCGCGCTGCCAGCCGTCGATTTATTTTATTATTCGCAGCGGCGGTCAATGTCGCGACTAGTGGCGCGGCGCGGCGCCTCCATTACGCGCATGTGCTTCCATACTCTTTTTTTTAAAGTCGAAATAGATCTTCGCATCACATCTTTTGTTGAAACAGTCTCGTGTTCGTTGTGTTTGTTGCTCTCTGTCATGCGAGACGTGCACAAAAATGAAACAAAACAACCAGCTTAACCGTTACAGTAAACATTAAAACGTTCTCGAGCCTTGTAACATATACAAAGGCGCCCTTTAAATTCAAACGATAAGTTAATGAACGGAAACCTTGGCGCTCTGTTACTTCTGCGATCGATCTGTGCAACGAGCGAATGGGTTTTTTGCAAGGCGATTGTAATAACAAAACGATTAACAGCTTTAGCGCTAAATATTACGGGCTGCTCTCAATGTTATGCAGTGTCTTCTTGGAATGTTAACCTGACATCCCGTGCGCTATTAGTCCGAGCAATTAGAGTGTTAATGAGTTTCAGACTGCTGGCCAGATATGAAAGCCGCCCATGCGCCCACGCTACACCGATCCGACTACCTCTTTAACTTGACATCGTAATCGTCTGGGAGTATTTTATGGCGCCCTCCTCAGCGTGAATGTGTTCTCTATCCTCCTCGCTATTGAGGCCGGTTTGCGTCCACACGTGGCTGCTCGTAAAGGCATGGGAAGAATTTTACGCTACTGGTGCCTTCCGAGTAACCATTAAGCGCTCTTACGAACGCCTACAGTCGCCCTGTTCCCATATTTGACGACGTTTTAGAATATTCACACCTACTTAGGAGATCCAAAGGGAGGCGATTAGTTTGTTTATATTGCTTTATGCTTTGTAATCATGAGCTGTGTTCTTCCGTTGTTTCGTCACAATTGAAATAATCAAGTCACCGTGAGTTTTCGGTAATAATAAGCTATTTAACGCTGGGACATTGTTGTTGGTGTTGTTCACACCGCGCGGGTGGCCGGGCTCACCTGTCGCCACTATAATTGCTGATACGCGGCACGTCTCGTGTCAAAAACTGCGCAATTTATTTCAAATAACAACGTGGTCATAAATACACTTCTCTACGCCGCTCTGACTACCATACTAATTTAACGTGTGTTTTGACCCGCCGAGGGTGAAGGACCCTTCGTAAAGTCAATGTTTCTGTTTTCTTGGTTTGCTTACACAGTGCTGCTGGTTTGACGTATCGACGCGTCGCATCATTAATGATTATTATAGTTATAAAACCATTAGCTAGCGATATAATGATATCATTCTCCTAACTAACTGGACTATCGGTGTCATGTAATTGCCTCCTATTTATTCGTGACTACTGTATATTTGTATATGCAGTTATGTATTTGTTTTCGGCGATCTGCGCGTTGTTTGTTGAAGTAGCATGATTCCCAAGAATGATTCGTGAACGATATTTATAGATAGGAAAACAGTCGACGGCTTATCGGACAACGTTCCCGGAAAAACGTTGCCAAAAGGAAACGGTCATGCTATGACACAATTTGAGGAAAATGGACCGATTTCGACAAATATATTTTTATTTCCTCCACGAAGCGCTCATTACGACTAAATAGATTTGGGTTCATCTGTGACAACACCTTGCATATGTTCAAGCTAAGTGCACAAATAGCTAATGAATTAATGATAAGTAGGTAGTTCAAGAACTGTTTGACATAATTAATATCATTATTATTTCATTACGTTAATTGCAACCGACACATAACGGGTGTCGTATCACATGTTTAAATATGTGATTCCGCGAAATCGACACGTGTATTATGTCTATTTATGTGTTTGTTCAATCCAATAGATAACCATAGGCTTTGTTTGTACGTGGGCGCGCACACGTGCGTACCTATAACGGACCGGCCTTATCTGGCTCTTACAATAGCTGTTGCTAAATTGTAAGTGTTTTTGGGTTATCTTCTGAAGGGCTGAAGGCTGCAAGTTATATTCGCCACTATGCATGCAAATCTCGCCGTCAACAAAAGTATCTTGTAATCAGATTTAATATTACGTAGATGATCTTCTTTAATGCAATTTCTTCAACACACCTTTCTAACTAGAAACGTCTACGGCGAGCTCTCATCTTTCAACTCTTACACCTCCAAAACAATCTACGTCCTTTTAATAGCATCTACTGTTCAATATTATCGTCTTACGTCGTTCTATTGATGCGGGTATCATATACATAGATCCGTGGGAGAACATCACGAAAAGCATTGCCCTTCGCTCGTCTCGAGTACCTCGCCAATACGTCACAACTAGATATAGAGGTGATCTCACAGCCGGTTCGATAACCAGCGTTCAGCGGTAATGCGAGCGGGTAATGAGTTTGGGGACTTCACAACTGAAATTGTATGTAAAACAAACAATACGTATGTGAAATCTGTTTTCTAACGAAGGATTGCCAACATAAATAAAAAATAGAGACTTTCTCACACGAATGAATGACATAAATGTAGTTCCAAATTAATGTCTAGGCTTCTACCATGGGTAACTACTAGACAACGATAAATATATATACAGGGTGTCCCATAAATCGACGTCAACCCGCCTAGGGCTGATAGAGCAGCTAAAAAGTTATCGATTTAACCCTTATGTATGTTTAACGATTTTACCTAGTTTCGGAGATATTGACACCTTGTATAGATAAACAAGACTCAGAAAAAACATCTAAGTCGTCAACGTTGGCAACGCATATGCAGTCTACCATCAGGTGGCCGGTCTGATAGTATGCCTTTTCCATGCAATTAAAAAAACTTACGCTCTTCATAAAAGTATTTGCCCTTACGGGGAATTGACCCCGCGATAACGTCTCTAGACAAAGCACGTAGTTTGCGAAAACGCTGTTTTAATTTATAAGGTGAAACAGCTATGTTTTCCAGTTTGCTTCTAGGAGTATTATTTGTATAATATAATAAAGTATTTAACACACAAGCATTACTACTGAGAATTCAACAGTTAAGTAAATTTTAGGTAAACTAAATTCTAGATTATTCCGCGAAGCAATTACGAAATGGACATGCAGTGCGTTACATAAAGTTATTTGCTAGGTATGCGCCGTAACCAATTAACGCACGTGGTGGTCGACGGCGCGGTTGAGACGAATTTCATTTGAGCAATTGATGTAATTGACCGGCCGAGCGCCTTCCGGAGCAGCTTGCTTTGTCTCCCTGCGACGACAGATAATGAAAGTTTACCATTCGGTGCCGTGGTTCTTAATTGGCTTACAAATTTGACCCGTACGAAAAACGAAACAGACTCCAATTCTAGAAGTTTCCTTACAATTAACACGTTTGCTCCTAATCGCTGTAGACCATATATGGTAGTATTGACGGCCGTAGTAGAAGCCATGTCTTCGCCCACCTGTCCACGCGGCCTTGCGGCAAGGTCCGACCGAGCCTCCGGCGCGGCCCACTCGACATCAAAGAAGCTCAGCGTGAATCAGACCCAGTTGGAATAGACCTCACCTATTACTTATCTGCACTGATAGTAAGGGCGGGCGTGGAGTTAGTTGTTTTTAAGTGCCTTTACATTTCATGTTTGGTTATTGATTATGTTTGGGTGTGGGTAATGTCGGTCCAAGGAAAATAATGGCGTTGAAATGGGTATGGCGGGTGCCAGTTGCGGTTCGGCGCTGTCGCGGTGCCCCATCGGTCTTTCAGCGCTCATCACCTCTGATAACTAGTTGCCACATGCAATGCGAAATGACGCGAAATATTTCCGGAGTTAGAGGAGTGTTCTATAAATAAATGATTCTACGTCGGTCGTGGGCGAAGATTTCGGGCTTGGTCGGCGGCGTGCGGCGATCAGTAGCGCGCGATCAGCCGCGGCCGCCGCCGTCCGCGCGCGCAACGAACGAACGACCCGCACTCCCGCGCAACGCGATCGAACTACCGAGCCGACACTGACCCTAACAACCCGCGTAGACTAAACCTACACGCCTAGCCAAGTGCATGCTCAGTAGTCAACTTGCGAGGGCGGATTTTAACGAACAAATCGACTAACAAACTCGAACCGCACGAAGGTGTCGCGTCGCAAAAAGCGCAACACAATAGAGTAAGCTTCTAATTATATCGTGGTTGAGCACGAGATGCAGAACATCGATCCGCTGGAGTTTGCCAACATCCTGGCCACCGAGCTGTGGTGCCAACAGGTACGGTCCTCCTTCCCCGCCGGATCCCATCGTGCGCAGGACCTTAGGTCGCCCGTACACTAATAGAGAAGAGCTAAAGCTAATTGCCACTAAACAATGGGCACTCGGCTTGCCTAGCGGCCTTGTTAGCGAGATTATCACTCGGCTATATCTGATAATGTAACATTGAGTTTTCTAATTTTATTCCTGAAACGCATGTAAGTAAACAATTTATCTTGTACAGCTCGCCGAGTAATAAAAGATACCTCTTTAGACGGTTTAGTGGAATAACGATTGTTTTGTTTATCATACCTTGAGATCTGGCCGAGCGATTTATGGGTTGCCTTTCAACCTGGAGTTAATGAATCTTACGATGTACTTATGTCAGTTGTTATCCACAAATTATGAGCGTAGGAGACTTCCGTTTCTTCTGCTAATTGGACGGCGTCGTAATTTAGCTGAAATGCAAAAATATCTACATAATCATTAATTATTTACCACAATCTACATAGTGTATATACAAATAAAAGATAGGAATTTTGTTTAAGTTGGGCGTCGTTCGTAACAATAACAAGTAGAAGTATGTGATCGAGATCGGAATGTGGAAGCAACTGCAGCTGAATAAAATAATAAATAAACATTGCATAACGATTTCACTAGATAGCAAAGCAATGTTTGGAGCGACTCCCACTTTATTTAGGTTACTATAACTATTTACCCATCTAACAAACTAGGACATTTATAATAATAGTATCTAGAATATAACTCTGCTGAACAGAATTCAATCGGTAAAACCTTGTTGTAAATAGCAATATAAAAAAACATAAATAAATACGATTTCTGTATATATTATCAATATACTAGCGACCCGCCCTCGCTTCGCTTCGGTTTATGTGAGTTTTCTGTAACACCCGTACATAAAACAGAGTTTATTATACATAAAAACCTTCCTCTTGAATCACTCTATCTATCAAAAAAAACCGCATCAAAATCCGTTGCGTAGTTTTAAAGATCTAAGTATACATAGGGACAGACAGCGGGAAGCGACTTTGTTTTATAATATGTAGTGACATAAAACATTAAAACCGTAAAACACAGTATTTAACCAACATTAAAATTTTACTTAAATTTTCCTGTAGCTCACAAGGAAAATATAACTTTCCTGTAGACTAACCGCTCATTTGTTCGGCAGTTGGCGAACCTCGAGGGCCTCCAGTCGGGGGTCCCGACGCGCACCACGGCCACCATCACGCCCACGCAGCTGCGCAGCTTCGAGCAGACCTACATCGAGCTCAGCAACTGCCACGGCGAGCAGGCCAACCACGCGGGCTTTGTGCCGCCTTCCATCACGCACGCCAACAGCTACGGTAAGCCTCTGCCTTGTTATGAGTTTCTGGTACATTTTATCTCGCTAGTGGCTTGAATTTTAATGGCCTACCAAACTAAAATACTGATCTTCTTGCATGCAAACTATAAGTGTTTTTATTCATAATCTCCGTACCATAAACAGGATACTGTTTGTATTTACTAACTCTTGCATTGATCAGTTGACCGTGAAGATATGTTTAATATTACTAGGTACATTTATTGAAATATTAACATAAATGTTCAAACTAACATTTTATTTTTATGATTCCAGGCATCCTGAATCCAGTGGGCTACTGCGATTCGGGCCCGACGACGGCGCTGCACGTGTCGCCGGGCCCGCTCTCCGCCAGCGGGGACAGCAGCTGCAGCCCTGGCCCGGCCCCCAAGCGCCGCAACATGGGCGGGAGGCGCCCGACGAAGGCCCCCCACGGGATCTCCCCCGAGGAGGAAGAACGAAGATCCATCCGCCGCGAGCGAAACAAGATGGCTGCCGCCCGCTGTCGCAAACGTAGACTCGACCACACCAACGAGCTCCAAGACGAAACGGATAAACTAGAGGATAAAAAACAAGCTCTCCAAGAGGAAATCAGAAAGTTGAACTCGGACAAGGATCATTTGCAAGCCATTCTGACTAGCCACTTGAGGACGTGCCGGCTCGCGAAGCGGCCGCCCAGTCCGCCGGACGTGAAGCCCTACCAGGAGTACGCTTACTTGGACGAGGGGGTGCGCGTGAAGGAGGAGCTGGTGGACCCCGCGACAGATCCTGTGCTTGGGCTCAATAATGACATGTTCGCCTCGCCGACACCGAACAAAAGGTAATTCATTACCTGTGTAGGGAATCTGAACATTCAGCAATTCAAGTCAAATGTGTTCAGCATATTCAAGTCCAATAATTTAACCCAATTTAGCTGATAATTTGTTGTCTGCTCGAGTAAGAACCTGCCCATTGTTTTCTCAAATTCGGAAATACCTACATCTGCGATCTGCTGGTTAATGGGCGGCGGTGATCACTTTCCATGGTGACCCGTTGACTCATTGGCTCCCTATAGCATAAACAAAAATGTTGTAAAAAAATGACGTTGGCAATTAAAGTGAAGTGGTTTTTACAGGATAATGTTGTCGGCGGCCAACCCGGCGGTGCTGAGCGGCTCGCCGATCTCGCTGGACACGCCCCCCGTGCCCGCGCGCCCCTCGCGCCCCAACTTCCTCCAGGTGCCGCTCTTTCTCACTCCCGAACAGGTACACACACACGCACATACCCACTTACACGCACATTACTGGAGTGGAGATCGGATAATTTCCCTAATTTATGGAATATACCGCCGTTTCTGTTTAGTGTTATGTAGTAATAATACAGAATATAATATGTACCAAGTACACAGTTACAAAGTTTTGGAACTTTAAATACATGCTTGGTATCAATGTGAGATTTCGAATTCAAAATTTGAATCGGTCTCGTTAACTTAGCTTTCCTTTACATTACGCGAACTTGAATAAGCTTCCGATTATCCGATCGCTAGACATTACACACACGTATATAACTTATACACGGCGACTGACGTTAACGGCATTTCCATGACATTCTCAGAGTTCAGGATAGCTCGTCGTTGAAAACTAAAACTGGCCTGTAAATGAGATGTTTTCAACAACCGTTCGAATGTATAAATAATGGCTTCATCATTACTTATTTATTATTTAAATAATCATACAGCATATCAGTAAAACACTACAACACTGTCGGTTACAAAGGTGTTCAAAAACATTTATGATGATGACATGAAAGACTTGAGACTGAAGAGATCCATCTGATTCATTCTCTTACAGAACCTCAAACACACCTTCACCTAGTGGCTAACGCGTGGTATCATGCGGCCCTAGTATGGCTGTGTCTATCCCGTACTTATTTACGTGTCAGAAGGTGACGGATGCCTTATCCAAACTTTGTCACGCGATAAACAGCCATATTATGGCCCATGATTTTCTTTTCGTAAATTTGATCGTTGTCAATTATTTTACAACGTAATAATTAGCAAGCATGATCGTCCTGAGAGAGATTACGAAAATGTGTGGTTTTGATCGTAGGTCGTTGCTATCCGATTATATAAGCCGATAATACTGTAGCTGCACTGTATAGCCTGAAAATTGTGTTTACATATCACGCACGCGTGCCTGACACGTTTCTAGACAGTGGCGGCATTGTCGAGATCAGATAACGATGAAAAAATTGTAGGCTAGCCTGACGATACGATGTTAATAAATGTTGTTGTCGTTGTAACAGGCCTGTTTTTTCTAACGAACTAATTGCACTATATAACATACTTATTCTGACAATCTTCTTTCACGTAACGCCCTGTTTACACTTTGTTAAGTGCAAGTGAGAACTGTTCCCACTTGCACTTAATAAAGTGTAAACAGGGTGTAAGGTTTAATAATGTGATTCAAAATGCCGATCGGACTTATTGCTTGTGTAAAATATAACAAAAAAAGGCGACTATCCCCGCAGCGTCAGAATATAGGTTTTAATATGGATACCTTAGTTCACAATTGTACTAATTACATTTGAAAAGTTATTGTAATTAGGATGTTTTTGCACAAATAATAAGTTCGTAAATTTACTGGCAAAAAAAAACCATGCACTGGGTGAAAACCAATCCAACGATGCCTCACACTTTTAAATCCGTCAATGTGATAACCCTCACAATGAAACATGGATACAACATACATACATACGACGACGCGATAGCCTAGTTGGTAGTGACCCTGCCTACGAAGCTAGAGGTCCTGGGTTCAAATCCCGGTAAGGGCAGATATTTGTGTGATGAGCGCAAATATTTGATCCTGAGTCATGGATGTTTTCTATTTATTTAAGTATATATTTCTCTATACTATATGCATTTATATCGTTGTCTAGTACCCATAGTACAAGCCTAGAGCTTAGTTTGGGACTAGGTCAATTGGTGTGACATAGTCCCCTGATATTTATTTTGATATTTATACATGCACCCAAAAAACCAGATGAAACAGTTCTAGATCAACGTTTAAAACGTTTAGCAAGTATACTAACAAGCCCTTTCACTTCCAGATCCACAACAACAAAGCGCTGGCGAACAACAACAAGATCGCGGGCATCGAGATCAGCACGCCCAGCAACGGGATCCCGTTCAACTTCGACAGCCTCATGGAGGGCGGCACCGGCCTCACGCCCGTGCACCCGCACCCGCTGCAGCACCCCTGCTCGCAGCAGACGCGCGCCGCGCCCGACGCCGCGCCCGACGCGCCCGGCAGCCTCGTCTCCCTCTAGCGGCCGGCGCGCCCGCCACTCACTGACGCTGTTATGCATTAACGTTTTGAACGCTCCGGTTGGAACATTTTTCGCGGCTCAAACTCCAGTTAAAGAGAGCCCAGTTCTTAAAGTTTCCAGGGACTTCAAAGGCTTTTTAAGATCAGGTTATGGACCCTAAAATGTTGACTGTAGCGTTCAAAGTGGCCTGCAAAAGCGATAGCGGTGACGTTCTTTTCGAATGATTATCTATAATCATAGCGCCGCTATAGCTTTTTGCGTATGCGAGTTGTTTGTCTCGCTTTGTAAAAGACTTCCTGTTGACACCTGAGCTTTGAGTGGGGCATCGGTGCTACTGCGGCCCGCGTGGCGTAGGCGGTGAATATCGCTTTTATATTGTAAGTTGTGCCTTGAGCGGTTGTCGCGGGACGCCGGCCGCGAACCAAGTTCGCGTTCGAGTTTCGTCTAAACTACCGGAATACTTATTTATTCGACGTACGATCTTCCTCGTTCTATTTTTCTACCCTGTAACGTCCTATTTATTATCTCGAGGGCGCGCGTCGCCCGGAACTATTGCTCACTTCGTGCTTTGTATCGATACCGTAGTCTCGTCTCGCTCTAAGCGGCGCCGGCGCGGCCCCGGCCCGTCCAAGTCAATTGAATATGATGAGCTAATCTAGTATTCTAAAGGAAAATATTTTTATAAATAGATGTGTATTTCCGCAAAAGTAATATAGAAATTGTGATTTAAAATAAAACAGAGTTTTATTTGAAGCATTTCAGGGAATTTATTTCGAGTTGTGCTTAAATCTAGCGAGGCTAGGCGGTGCGTTTATATTGTAAGTTAATCGTAAAAGATCTCTTTTACACGTGAGTTTTGGGTTATTTTTGTACGGCACAAACTGGTATTTATTGCCCAACCCTCGAAGTATCTTGTCATAATAAACCTCGTGCCATTCACTCGTCTACTCTCAAGTATACAATAATTACGACTACGAAATATTTAGTTAACCATAAACTAACAGCAATATTACTTAAAGAATATTAATATATTGTATGTAAGTTAGCTCAATATTGGTGTAACGTTTACCGTTCCATTGGTTAGGTACTGGTAGTGTAGGGTATTGTTAAGCCATTTGTGATACGTCCAGTGAAGCAGGCCCTTGCGGGAGCGGACATCGCCGCGAGCTGCCAGTCGTGATGCCTCCGAGCGGAGTGGGCTGCGGCTGCAGCCATGTCTGCTCCCACCTTTTGTTTTTACTGTGTATTTGACTCATGCCATTTCATCTTATCATTTAGAACTGTGATTTGTATCTATTACGATTGTGACATTGTTTCAAAAGCGGGCTCACGGGATGTGAGTTTTCTTGGACGCAGTGTAGTCCGAGCTCGCGCTGGATAGAACGGTCGTGAGCGCCCGCAAGTATTCAGCCTTATCGCGTGTGATGCGTAAAACTTAGCGTTAGCCGAAATTATATTAGATAACGATTTATCGGCATGGGTTGTAAAATATTACCGATAAAGACCACTGGAATAAAAATATTGTAGCGTAAGGCAATAATTAGATTAAATACACTTAACAATTTATATTATACGCATAACTTAGACCAAATTATTAATTTTATGTGCTTTATCGTAGGGTTAATTAAAATCTAAGCCAAATATTGATTTTATCGTTATGGTAAGTTAGGGTAGCCGCTGTGTCCGTCAAAGTATTAGGCGAGGGCCGTGAAAAGTATTTATTTAGTATCTACGCCGATATGTCCACGTATATCCACGAGCAGCAGCGAATATTTGCCGACATTTATTATTACATAGCATTCGACATATTCTATGCATAATATGAACATCTAGTTTTTAAGAGAGATGTAATTTTTTCTAGAACATTTTTCTAAACGCAATTGTAGAATACTTTTGTATTTTTTCAAGAAAATTTAGCAAAGCAATATATTTGATAAAATTATTTGGAATATAGCCAGATGTAGTAAAATATATATGTAAATCGGAAAATATAAATTTGTTTACATACACCTGATACTGGGTTTTTTATTTTTATTATTAATTACCCCATGGCTGCTAATAAGTACTAAAGCAACCTTCAAATCTTCAGAAGGAACTAAATTCTGCAGAATCGAGTAAACGACTGATTCCTTTTTGGTCACATTCTTATATCAGGGATTTTTTGTTTGAGCACATTCTGTTTTGCCCAAAATAACTATTTATTTTGGGCAAAACAGAATGTGCTCTTATTATAATTTTAAAGTAGGTAATTGATGATATGAAAGATTTTAAAAAAAAATTTAACCCTTTGAACGCCAAGAACCACTAAAGGGGTCGTGTACTGTCGTGCCTACACGCCATCGACCCTTTTAGTGGTCACAGATAAGGTGCAAAATAGACCTGAGTATTTAATTTTGTGACGCAAGATTGAAATTAGCTGTGGTGTTCAGCTGTTCAGCAGCAACAAAATAGTGTTCTGTCAAAGTCATAGGGGCCCCATTATCCTAACATGCCCAGGGCTTCCAATAGGTTAAAGACAGCTTTGGGTAGATTCACTAGAGCTGGCACGAATGAAATGAACAAAAGTAATGACATCTATCACTGTGTGAGTGCCGTCCTTTGAACCGATGTTCGAATTTCAAACCGAAAACTCGTTATTATTTTACACACTTGTATACTTTCGTTCATTCATGCAATACATTCGTGCCAGCTCTTATGAATCGACCTGTACGTATTGTTTATATGTATAACTTTAATGTTTCCGAAGAACGAAATGCGTCTAAACAAGAGCATATCGAAACATCACGCGTGCAACTGTCAAATCAGGAATATGTCAAAAAAGGTACCAATCAAATATCGTCCCTTTGAAACTCGGTTCTGATCAAATAGATAGGAAAGTAGTCTTTATTCTTCTGTATTTATTCTTTAGGGAAAGTGCTTTTCCTATCTAACTATTCGATCTGATACGAGGTTGAGAAAGTAAAGGGACGATATAGTTTCACCAGGATCTTCCAATGATTCGGCGCTGTACACGAAGATGGCTTAAACTTTAATTATAATTAAATCTGAAATTATACAAATAGACAACCAATAAACCTAGTAATATTCGACCAACTATTGAACTTTCTAATTGGACATCGACTCGTTATATTTCTGTACGTGGGTCTCGACGGCGTGCCGGAGCCGCCTGGTGAGGTAATTCTGGACGGCCTTCGTGATGAAGAACGCGATTTCCAACACGCTGAACACGCTGCAGCCCAGGCACAGACCGAAGATACCCCCGAGGTTTGCTGGAACAGGTTATTAGGATTTTTTAACCTCCGATGCAAGAAGTGTTATAAGGTTTTGTGTGTGTCTGTGGCACCGTAGCTCTTAATCGGGTGAATTGATTTGGATGAGGTTTATTTTTATTTAAAGCAGGTTTTCTAGCGGTGGTTTTCAGCTAGCTTTCATGAATAGGTTCGTTTAAGAGTTTTTTTTTTTTTTTTTTTTCATGTAGGGATCTGCAATCAGTCGCAAGACTATAATCAGATTTTTTGAAGTTGTAGGTGACGTTTGTAAGCAGATTGTCCATTGACAAATTCTCTTACTCAGTTAGGGAAACACATGAGCCCTTTTAAGTCTTTTTACATTTCTGGGTTGGAGAAGTTCTTTTACTAGCGGATTCGGATGCAGGTTGAGGCGTTGCTTGTAGCTCCTTCTGTAGCGTTCAGTTTCCGTTAGGATAGTTGGGATCTCGAAAGAGAGAGATATCAGCTATGGAAGAGGTCACCGTTATATCCGCGGTTTTATCGTTCAATTCACGCTAGAAATATTAGCGCTTATATCGAGCAAGCGCCAAAATATCTCTTGTGAAATAGGTGCCTTTCAAAAAGATTCATCCATTAGTTAACAGTCTACTATTAATTTATATTATTATTCTGAGGGCCCAAACGAGATGCACTACGGTCGCTAGCGTTTCTCTTCGTTTCGTTTTTAAACCAATCGCGTCACTGGTAAATGGGAGTTTTTTTGTAAAACTTAAATTTTAAAAATCGGTCGGTAATAGAGCGCTACTTACATGCCAGGTTGATGAGAGACATAACAGTCTCTTGCTTCTTTTTCACGTAAACCGAGCTCGGAAAGAAGAAATGTAAAATTGTAGTGCTCTCGGTGAAGCTTACGTCCTCGCTGAAAAATACATTTTATTGAATGTACCCTAACCTTCATGTAGGGTGATAGCATCAGTATTGGACACTAGCTATCAGGCCGTAGTATAGTACATTACTTAACAAGGGCTGTAAAAGAAAGAAAGCCCGAAATCGCAGGTATTTGAGACCCGAGCCGTAGGCGAGGGTTGTAAATATGCGATAGAGGGCTTTCTTTTTTACTGCCCGTGATGAGTATCTACCCAATTTTACGTCTTCACCTGGCCACAATGCGAGTTTTACCGTGCGCGCAGCGTGCGATAAAACTCACATTATGGCCAGGTGTTACGTAAAATAAATAACATAACCCTTATAGTTTCGCCATGTCCGTCTGTCCGCCTGTCCGCGGTTTATGGACTCTCTGTATTAGGATTAGGTACAAAGATATTGTAATTTGACATAGTTATTTATAGTTATTCTTAGGTAAGTACATTTAAATTACGGGGCGGCAAAGTTGTAACGAAAATTCTTGAAAAACAACAAATTTCGTGTCCGTGTGCAAACGAAGGTGTTTGTTTTGCATAATAAAATGGACTGAGGTATTATCTAGCCGCAATTAAAAAGGGATTAGAGGTAACAGTTTTACCGTATACTTACGTCAAAGTGCGTATGAATTGACAGCTATTCCAATCCCAAACTAATCGCGGTTTCATAATATCACTGGGTAACTCTTAAAAACATGAGAAGATGATGGCGGGACTATTTACCTAAATAGATTCAATTCAGTCTGAGGAGGATTAGCCAGATGGAACAAGAGACGAGACTGGAAAAATGAGGGACAGGCCTTTCCTCAGGAGTGGGACAGTAAAAAAGCTACATAGTTTTTTTTAAATAACTGACCCTATCTTCTTTACTTTTGTCCTTGTCCATTAGGGTTGCCATCGCCCTATTCTAGTGCTCTCGCCGCCTACGAGTAAACACATAAAAAATAAGGATGTATTCGGGCTTCGGACGAGTTTTATGGATAATATATAGTTATCTTAAGTCAAAATCTGTAGTTTTCGGATTTAAATTATCTACTTATCGCTGCCACACGAGCGTTGTCTGTATGTTGCGCCGTCGCTGTGATTTTAACATAGTGCGACGCACGTATTTCAACGCACGGTGTGGCATGTCGTTCTAATTTATATGTAGATCAACGCAGCAGTGACGCACCTCTCTGTTTAGTTTAGTTGAATACGGATCAAAAAACTCTTGGTTACAAATACAAATTTATTTATTTCAACATTGTTACAGTAAAACACAACTAATGTAGCTTACCGATGGTGATGTTACGAGGTTGTATTCTGTGCTATTATTGGTCATTAGCGACGCCATGTTGACGCGCGCTCGCGTTTCATTCGGTCAGCCGTCAAACGTGCGTGAGTGAGATGGAAAAAATAGATGCAATTTAATTTGCACCTTATAACTATTACGGACAAGTCTCATTGTAGGTTTTAATCGTGCTTTCGGAAATCATCGGAAACGTTTTTTGTGTCTGCGCTAACGAAGATTCACGAAACGCCATATAAATTGTGTTCTACTGTAAGTCACTATGTGCGAATCAGAACTCACTAGGCGTTGATGGTGATGTAGGGCAAAGCCTTCAAGTTCCCGAGGGAGAGGTCCACCGTGTACCGGCGGGACTCGCAGTCGCGCAGGCAGACGCACTCCTCTTGGTCCGATGCTTTATTTGTGAGTCCTGGAAAAATACGTGATAAAATAAAAGATAACCACACCGAGAGCGGAGGCGGTGCGTTTGCATAACTATTAAAAACCATAGCCGTTCCCGTACTGCCCGACTCACACTTGCCCTTTTATATTATTTGTTGGTCATCTTTAGGATTTTCACTACAAATCACAACAAATTTTACGCCAAAAATATACAAAAAAATACATTTTCTCGTGTGAGTAATTAATTTAGCTTTCGTCTACCGCATTAGGTATATTAAAACACATGGTCTGTAACATACCTTGCTTTCCGAGAGCAAAAAATACAATGGCGTGCCTGAATGTGATCTAAACTAAAACTTTGTTATCAAAGTTTTAACTTAGATAGCATTTAATGTATTATTTAGTAGGTTGTCTAGCTCTAGCATCGACGGATTATGATCGGGCGCAGTGGATAAACACAAGTTCCTAATTCAAACTATCTTTAACCAACAATACTTATTGACCCACTTCTGACTTTAATGATGCACTCGATGTTGGTAAGGTTGCAGGCCTGCTCGGAGCGGATGTGGGGCACGAACAGCGGCATGCAGCGGCAGTGGCGCTCCAGGGCACGCACGTAGCATATGTGGTCGCAGTCCGAGTTGTGGTACTGCCGGAAGTGGGGCAGGCGGCCTTCGTGCTCGAAGTAGCACTCGCGACTAGGAGAAAAGAGGAGAGAAGAGGCCTTTACCCTGCAGTGGGGGGTGAAATGATGATGATGATGGTAAGAAGAAGCCAAGGGCTACTTGATGGTACAATTGTGAAACCCGGTATAAAAGCAATGTTAAGGTTGGAAATGCGTTGCCACAACCGAGGAATGAGGTGTAATGTTGCTATGCTAGTGATTTCACTGGTTGTTGTATTTCCACACCAAGACACAACACCGCGAACGGCACTGCGCAAAAAGTAGTGGTTGAGATCCAGGCGGACCCTGCGCGAAGTCCTACTCCTACCACCCGCATAATTTTACCTCCAAGAAGGTAGACTGGCGACCTCATCGGAGCAGTAGGTGTAGGTGCCGTGGATGGCGGCGAACGCCTCCACTCCCGGGTGGACCAGGATACTCTCGTCATCCGCCGGAAACTCACTCCAGTCCGTGAACATCACCTACCTCAAAAATAGGGCGTGAAGTTTTATATTATGTTGAACACTTATGTAGAACATAATTAAGTAAAGTTTAAAAGTACATTTAGTAATTATTAACATTTACATTTATTTTTAAAGATATGTCAAAGCGCCTGATCGTCGCAACCTGTGACAAAAATGCTGGCCTGTACTTGGCACAAAGATTAAGCATTGCCATTCAACGAGGCAATGCTGCCAGCATTTTAGGAACAATGCCCACTGGTAGCGGTTTGTTAGATTAGTGTAGGTTTAAGTAAGTTTGTAAGTGTTTTCGTTTGTTTTTGTTTGTCTTTATTTAAAAAAAAAATACATGTATTTTAGTAATATAGGATAAAGTTTCCTGGCCTTATTTAAGTAATTTAACTTTAAAATATGTATGGAAATGGGCAGGTTCTAGGGTGAACCCCCCCCCCCCCTTACACGTTAGAGCCAATACACCTGCAAAGTAAACCTGTCTTAATTTAGGTCTTCTGTCGAACCATATTTCGGTTTCAGGGAGGGAATGGGGACCGGGGGTATGGCCCGGCCACCCGGTCCATGCTGCTGTAACAATGGAAGCGTACCCTGGCAGCCCCGGTCTGCAGCACGGTCCCGTCGATAGCGTCATCAGGGTTGTAGTCCACCACGACACGCAACGCGTCTGCGAGCCCCAGCGTCGTCGCCAGCTGCGGCGTGAAGTTCCACTTTCTCTCGTTTCTGAAAGTACCTACACACTATTGGCCTAAGTATCCGCGGATGACGACATATTCCTGTCTGGAACAGGAAGAGTCCCCGTTACGGCTTCCTAACCATTTTTGAGTCGAGCTTCCTGGAATAATAAATAATATTTCCATGCCCCATGTTTTTCGTGAAAAAAACCAACGCACATAAATTTACAACATTGCCTGACGAAGTATTGTCAAACAAAGCCAGAATATATCACAATCAACGCGTTATTAAGTATATCATATAAGTATGTTAGATTTTTAGAGTAAGGAGTGTTATCCTTCCCGTGTTGTGACTGTACATACCTATTAATTTGCCAATTTGTTTACGTGCAACAAAGACATATGTTACATCTCCTGCATACATTACATAGTTAGCAACCCTCGACACAGCCTTCTGCGGCTACTGCCGGTAAACCAGCCAGGGAGACGAATAATACTAAAATCATCCGTCCTAAGGTCCAGGAGGTGATTAATCGTGAATACTAGACCCGCACACAACTTGTTGGTCCACAGCAAACCTCATCTTATTCTTGAAGAGGTAGACGCTGTTGAACGCGCAGCACAACCCATGCTTGGTCAGCAGGGGGTGGAACATGTCGCGGCAGGAGTGGCGCCTCATCCTGAAGATACATAGCTTCAGGAAGTCATCACAGGACTGCGGCATGAAACCCATGACCTCGGGGACCTGAAGGAAGGCATGCAGAATATTTGGAAAACCGTAAAGTTGGTATTTGCCAAAGTTTTAGATGGTATTAAACTTGATTCCATGAATTGTGTGCGTTATTGGTTTATTACGTACCTATAGAATTATGATTCATGAGAATTTGCAAACAAGTTAAAATAGTTGTCTTCTGCTGCTAAATGAGAAAATAACTAACAAATACTAATTCGGTTAGTCTTTATGTTGAGTCCAGCAACGATCTTGCTGCCAATGTTACCACCTTCCCACTCTATGATCAGATTAACTCCTACATTGCATTATGCCCTCTATGGATTGATGGATTTTGTGTATACAGTGGCCACTATGCAATTTAACTTATGGCGCTTTGGCATACTCGTAGTTCCGTGTCCCAGAAACCTTTCCCTTTCCCATTGTGCCCTTCGTTTGAATGTTCCTAGTCTGTAGGTGCCGGTTCCCAAAAAATATTTGAAATGGCTTACTGTATATCGATTTTCATAGATTAAACTTTGTAGACGACGCAATTCTTCTTTGTCTATGTCCGACAGGATCTCGTAGTAGCCCAACAGTTGAGGAAGCACGTACTCCAGATCCACATCCGTGTTGCCATCTCTACAGACACCAAACCGTGAGTAAAATTAAATTACTAATCAATCAAACACATAAGCGATATCTTTAGGAGCAGTCGGTCAAAAACATGACTCTCACTGTATTGAACCTAACTCCAGAGTTTGGAGTGTAGTTTTTCTTCAGCTGTGTCTGGAAGACTTCATTTATTTACTAGGTATTAGAAGAATTCGTCTAAGCGGGTAGCTCCATCTGGTAAAACCTGCTAAGGTTGTACCTCGATCACGAACATTTCCCTTCAATCGAGTAAGTATCGTTAAGGTAACATATCGTCGTGAAAATGTGCATGGCGATGAAATGGCGCCTCGTGTCGGTATTTAGTACTGGTACTGAAAGCGAGCAGGTGGACATTGATATACTATTGTATCGTCATCGAGTACCGACAGTAAAGTTAACCTACGTAGAGATTCTGCTTACGCTTACGATTTCGCAAAAATTAAGTCCCGTTATCGAATACTGAAGGCGTTTCGAAATCGTGACATACGATTGAATTATTTGTCCTAAGCAAAGTATTCTTTCATGTACCTATTCTAACGGATTTCATTGAGCCGGCTTGATCCTTTCTCTCTTTACAAACATCTTAGCAGGGTAGTTCTTTGTGCGGTATCTTTAGAGGGGACCACGCCCAGCGTAATGACCCGAAGAATGCAAACAATCACACAACACACAGGCCATTCTTAGAGTATGCTCTGAAGCCAATTTTGTGATTTAGCAAGTAGCCATTTAGATAGCGACGAATGGCTGTAGAATATTGGAATGCTTACACCAAGGTCTTATTAAAGTGCTCCATGGAGGATATGGTCATCTGGTTGGGCGAGCAGATGGTGAGGGCCGGGTAGGGCAGGCTAGTGAGAGGCTCGTATTGGTTCTCGATGGTGATGCGTGTGGGCATTTGGTCGAACCGATTGTAGAGGAGCATCGTCAGGTTGCACGCGAAAGCCACGATCAGGATTAGGGTCGCCGCCCAGAAACACCTATACAATAAATGATACATAAGTAGTAGACTTCGATAGTAGACAAGTCATACACAATTTGACATAGACCCAAACTAGTCTCTGGTGTTGTACAGTCAACGTCAAAAGCAGCTGATCACTTTTGTACTTTATCGCATTAAGAGGAGTATGAAGCTAATTTCCACACAAAATGCGATACCGTTTCGCTCCCCTAACCTAGTCCGATTTTTACGATTTTTGAATATGTTGTAGTTATCATGAACTGTTAACTAAGTATGTGTGTCGGCCATTCTCAAAAAAGCAAAATTTTGCGTGTCCGGCTCAATATTTATACATAAATACGTTCAGACGTTAGTGCAATTTTTTTTTATTGTATACTTTGTGTATTTATCTAAAAGTAGCATACACATTTTAAGTTGATTATTTATTTATTACTATTTTTTTTATTTTTCAAACCCTCGTTCGCGTATTACCATAGCCTGTCCGCACGCTACCTTTGTCTGTAAATCTGCTCGTCATTTAAGTCAGGAATAAGTTCAAGCTATGCCATTAAAAAACTTAAGAGACCGAAATACTGCCTGTGTTTTAAAACAAAAAAAAAAATTTTAGGACCATTTGTTTTAAATTTATCATGAAATATCTCCCTGTCCGGCCCGAAGGGATAATTACCATCGCCACTCACTTTCGAAGTGCTCATCCCTAAACAACGCAATATTCGAAGATCACTAGTGCACGAGTCGCGACCTTTAGGTCGTGCCGTGGCAATCGGACAGTGCGAACGTCTCAGTGTTGGTGTATACGCCTAGGATGCACGTAAGTACCTAATTACCGTAGCTTTGGTTTTCAAGTTTTCTAATTCCCGTTCCTCTACTTATAAATTCGATTTCTCATGGAAATATTCTAATACTTAGTGAACCGAAAGAGATGTGTGGCCTTTGTATATGGGTAATTCCATGGTAGAGAGTATCGCAAGTTACCAATTTCTAGCATTCTGCTTGTTTTTTTAGTTATATTTCAAAATAGAAGCATTCATTTATCTCTATATACGCGTTTAAATTTATAAATATCTATAAAAATATGAGCAGTCAAAGTTTCAAAAAACACTCGTTGAAATGGTAACTTTCGTTACATTATCTTGGAATTACCCATATTACGATTTTCCAATATTTTCAATCGTTTATATTTTTTGATATTTTTAATAAATTGTATTGTTTTCTAAGTACCGTAGTGCTAATTACCGGTTATTTTCTAATAACCGTAGTATGGATATATTCAAATTTATAGAGTTTCAATGTAATTTACACCAGGGGCCCATTTCCTACCTAAGTAATTTTAATCGTTACAATAAGTGTGCAATTGTTTTGTATTTATTTTTAAGATCTTTCTCTCCTTTATTTGTCTCAAGATTTTTGATATAATTTTAATTCCTACCTACATAACCATTTAATAATAAAAATATTGTAATTGTTATTTTGATAAAAATATTTTTTTTGTTTATTAGAAGACCAAATTGCTCTTCGAAACCTTTTAAAATAAATAATTTGACTATAAAATAAATAGTATTTTATTTCAACGTCGATGTAAGTTCATTACAAAAAAAGGAAAACTATAATCATATAAATATGAGAGTAGTTATTTAATGTAATCGTAGTTTTATTAAAAATATTATATTAATATGTATATTATATATTAATATAATATTTTACTTGAAATATTTGCTCTTTCTAATTACCGTAGCCATGTAAAAATATTTTTTCTAATTACCATGTCCATACAATTTTTGTATCTCAATAACTTAAAAACCACTGTATTTATTCTAATGCCATTTTGATACATTAATTAATTAGCTTACACTTGTTCATATTCAAAAGTCATTTAGACAAAACAACAAGAAAAAAAATTGCCTACGGTAATTAGGCAGAGAACACTCGACTCTGAGAATGGCCGGTGTACGTTTTTTTTTCCAAGAAAATATTTCTTAGAATTAAACAAATATAAAAAACAAAATTCAGAAACGTCCTACTTCTTTATAATAACTAAATACAACATATTCAAAAATCGTGGAAATGTGACTTGATTTAGGGGGTGGGACACGTTATCACCCGGAGCTAAAGTATGGTTTTATTTTGACAACTACGCGATTTTAGCCGCGCTTTCCAATCCTCTTAACACATTTGATAATCTTGTCTGACGTTACTAGATTTTGTATCAATTTTTGACGCTACTATACTATGCAAGGACACAAACTACATTATGAATATTATGATACCTACAAGTACGCTAAGTTTGTCATTCATTAGGTACAGTTTGAGGTGGATGGTCTGCGGTGGTACGTAGGTACAGATGTAGTGAATAGTCCTTTCCCATCATTTTTTGTCGGGTAATCTCGTATTTATCTTGTGTTCTCAATTAGCTTCAGGACCCGTCAATAAGCCAACAACGTCATAGGTACAAACAAATTAAAATACTCTTGCATTTATAATATTACTATATAAGGCCCGTACCGAAAAGTTTTTTTACAAAGTTTGCATATTAGTAAAATACTGTCTGGTAAATGTTTTTTTTTTCTGATTATAATTTTCAGTAAGTGTTATTTTGATGTATCAATTCACATTGTTAATTTAGGCTGGGTATTGTTTTAATCAAAAATGCAAGACGATAAAATAACTCTGAGAGAAAATGTTTTGCGAACGTATCTGGAAAATCCTGATTCAACTTTTGCGGCGGTCGGGAAAATGGTGAAAGTAAGTCGTGCAACGGTGCGAAATATAGTTAAGCGATACTTGAATGAATACAGAATTCAAGACAAAGCTCGAAGTGGACGCCCGACAGGTCCATCAAGTAAAGCTTTAGAAAAGAAAATAGTGACTGCTTATAAGAAAAATTGTAGTTTATCGGTGCGGGACGTGGCAAAAAAATTGAAAACTAGTCCATCTATGGTCCAGAGAGCGAAAGTACGTCAAAATTTAAAGTCCTATAAAAAAGTAAAAGCCCCAAAACAGTCGATAAAACAATTCAATAGGTCCGTTACAAGGTCAAGAAAATTGTACAAGCTGCTTTGCAGTATGAACGGAGCATGCGTTCTCATGGACGATGAGACGTATGTAAAAAAAGATTTTTCGACTTTGCCAGGTGATCAATTCTTTACAACCGAATCAAGGGCTAATATAAACGATCAAAATAAATATATTTTTATGGAGAAGTTTGGAGAAAAATATTTGATATGGCAAGCAATATGTTCCTGCGGAAAACGCACTGGGTCATTTATCGTGAAAGGTACCATAAATGCAGATATTTATGTCCAGAAATGTATAAAAGGTTTTATTTTACCATTTATAAGGCAGCATGAAGGGAATGTGCTGTTTTGGCCCGATCTGGCTACTGCACATTATGCCCGTGCCACACAAGAGTGTCTGGCTTGAAATAACGTGCAATGTGTGTCCAAAGATATGAACCCCCCGAACTGCCCCCAGCTACGACCCATCGAGCGGTATTGGGCATTAGTCAAAGCAGAATTGCGTAAGAACGGTTCACCAGCAACATCAGAGGCAGATTTAAAAAAAAAATGGAAAAAACATGCCAACAAAGTCACCGAAACCACTGTGCAAAACTTAATGGCAGGCTTGAGGAGAAAAATCCGTTTGTTCAGCCGCAAAACTCTTAAAATATAAAATTTTTATATTTTTTGTAAATAGACACTTTTCATAATATAACTAAAATAAAATATCTTTGCTGTTCATTATAGTTTCATTAATATCATAAATATAGTGTGTAAAAAAACTTTTCGGTACAGGCTTTAGGTTCACTTCCATTGATGTGGGTTTTCTATAACACCCGTCCATAAACCGAAATGTAATAAAAACCTTTTGTGAAAAATACCTAACTACACATACATACATACATACATAAACTCACGCCTTTATTCTCGGTAGGCAGAGCAACAGAATTACCAACAACTCTAAAAACTTGTCGATAATTCTGTAACCACATTTTGCACACTTAGGCTAAGATGTTTACCAGTGTATTTAGTGACAGGTTGCAAGCCCATCGCCGAACACCTAACTAATGGTGAAAACCGCATGAAAATCCGTTGAGTAGTAAAGACAGACGCGTCACAATGACAGGTCACACACTCAAACTTATGTAAACGCCACAAGGGTTCTACGGTGTTACCCCGATGTAAGTTGTTGAAGCATATGAGTAGGTACCGTAATAATAATATTCTTTGTCTGACCTACCTTGATATCGGATCTGGATACAAATAGAAATACTTCAAACCTAAAATAGTTCCTTCTAAGCAAAACTTCTTGAGCAACGATCTATTATTTCCCTTCATGACGTTTTTCGTCATTTTCTCGACGTGATTTTTCTGATAAAACGTATACCCAGTATTGAATCAAATTTGTAATTGGAAATAAATATAAGTACTGGATATATTTTAATTACTGATAGCATGCGCACGGTCACGCTACGGCCTTGTTTCGATGTGTATCGGTTTAATTGTAAATTATATTAACACTAGTTTAACCATTTCACAAGACCTTTGTTTTGGTTCAATTTTAAGGTACTCATAGTAAGACTAACTTAACTCTTTGACATAAGTATAATTAGCCTATAAGTCGAACTGTCAATTATGTATGAGACCACACTTTTTTGGAAATAGATACACTGACGCCTTCCGCACGAAGGTAAACTGGTACACCGTTTGGAACCAATTATTTAAAAGGAAAACGTATAACCTACATATAAAAAGTATTTAGTGTTTACATACATACATAAACTCACGCCTTTATTCCCAGGGTGGGGTAGGCAGAGCTACAGAATTACCAACAACTCTAAAAACTTGTTAATGATTCTGTAACCACATTTTGCACTTTTAGGCTAAGATGTTTACCAGTGTATTAGTGACAGGTTTGAAGCCCATCGCCTAACAGTACTATACGCAGTAAAGTAAAAGTAGTGTTTAATCAGGCATATTTGAGATTATTCAGTATGATCAACAAATTTTAGTGATGAGCCAATGTAGAACAGTGTTCTACAGTGGCTCACTAATTAAAGTTGTTGACTATTGGATTGTCTCGGTAGAGCGAGGAATTCGTAGTAAAACACCATTTAGGAAAAATGTATAAAGTGATTTATTGAGAAATATTTTACATGAGTATTTCAACAACTTCAAGCCTGTTTGAGTTGGTAACAAGAAGATGTGGACCTCGAATAGTAAAAATAATCCTGGTGCGAGGCTGCGTCTTCATGCAAACGAGGTTCGCAGTTCAATCAAGTGCTAGCTTATACGAGAAGAATAAATGCATACTTATCCTATTTTATAATAACCAGTAGCTGAATCTGTAGGTGTATTCAAAAAACATCCATCAAAATTTCGACAAAATTGATTTCCTCTAATCAGTTAATAATATTCAAGAAACATTGATCATGTATTATAAGTACGAAATAATCTTATAAAATCAAATTCCGCTATTTGAGTAGATACATGTACGAGTATGTATGAATATATTCAGGTATACGATGTTTGGCTTTGATTTGTTTGGCTTTGTTATTTGATAATCATTCGTTTAAATAGTAGGTAGGTACACTATATTGGTCATTTGCATCATACCTAGGTACTTGTTATTTCGCTAAAAGCCGGCTCTTACTTACTATAAACTGGACAAGTACAGCCAAAAGCACAAATATATATACGGCCAACGCGCCAAATATATGTACCTAAACATATACCTTATTATCGGTGGCCTAGGGGCATGTAGATAATTCTTGGGAACGTATATATATTTATGACTGACTGGACCTCCTGGCCTCACCAGTACCTAAAGCCTTTCAAAATTACTTCTAAGTTCAAATTAACAGGTTTCAGAATTGGGATACGCCATATTACCATATTTAAAACCATTTCGAGAAATGCTTATTCCCTATGTTTCAAAACGTTTGTTCGTATTTCCATATCGGTCATTTATATGACCTTTAGGTTTTTTTACAGAGAAACAACGCTTCTGGGCTTTGCAAAATATGATAATATATATATAAAATAAGTTTGTTTTCGGCGTATCCCAATTATAAAACACGAAATGGTCTTGGGCCATACGAGGGTAAGGTCCGGGGGCCTATATTCGATATTACCTAAAAAACAATGGTTCTTTATTTTGTCTATCACTATGTTCTGTCCTCTTCTTAGCCAAGAAATTGAAAGAAAGAAACTACGCATAATATAAAAAAAACGTTCAATTAAAATATTATACAAGGCAATGTCGAATCAAGGATCTGTCCTCTATATTACGAAAATATAACTAAAAATGCCATTGGCTAGGACGAACATGTCCTTCAAAAACCTTATATACTACAACCCTAACCCTACCCTTATTAATAAGGGTAACACTTCAAATTTAACACTTTGGACGTATAAACAAACGTCAAATACGAGTAATAAAATGCCTAATTAAACGTTTGTAAGTCGTAGGCGAATTTCAAATTAAAATGTTTTGCAAATAAAATGACTGCCACGTTGGACATTAATTGTAGTATGTTAATTGTGGCCGCTCTAACCTGCTCTAACTAGGTATAATATATCTATAGCCTCGCCACCTACAAATCACGCTATCCGAAATCGTCTACGGACTTGGCCTATGTTTAACACAGTATCTATAAGTGATGTTGTATTCAGTACCTATGTAGATAAATTATGCTTCTTTGTTTGTTCCCTATGCGCTCAAAATCCAAACAAAATCGAGAATGGAAGGAAAATGGAAGGTTTAACATGGTTAAGTAAAAGGTCAAGTGAATAAATCGATACTTATACATATTGGATTTAGCTTTTAGAATTCATCATATGTTTTAACGACTTGGCTCTACTGGAATTATCAAGTCCTAAGCACTTCAAGAGTAATCGACCAAAGCTATGAATTCGTTTTCTAAACTTTTTCTAACTCCCTATCCTCTTGCTTTTCCTATTAAGGATTACTAACGATGGAAAATGTTGAACAAACAAATATAGAAAACGATCTAACTTTTTTTGTAATGTCAAACATAAACTACGAGAAACCTAGGAAAATAGGTACATCCTTTATATTGTGTTCCCCACCATTAGGCAATCCCTAAGTGCTACGCGTGGCGGGTATTTAGCTTTAATTTTATTTACCAAATTTAGATTTACTCGGGTTGATTTATATATTCCCCGATAAAAGTATTATCAACAGAAAAATATTTTTTCATATGATAGAGAAAATTAGTGTAAGAATATTTTATCATGGGGATTAGATACTTCGGGGTTTAATTATGTTAACTTATGTATGGTTATTTGTTTTTTAACCCCCCATACAAAAAGGCATTTTGTAGTTTAACGTGTGTTGTGTATCTGTGTCTCTTCGTGGCGTCATAGATCCCAATCCAACCGAATTGGTCGCGTTTATGTTAAAGAAAGCTAGTTTAAATAAGGGCTATCAGCTCTGAAATGAGGTGTTACCGTTATATATGACGTTTCTATGTATTAAATAATGATTAAATAGATATTTACGCTACAATGGCATAGTATAGTTTCACTGACTCGACGGAAGAGTTAAAACTAACAACCTGCCTACGACTACAAACATTTAAAGAAAAATAACTAATATTAACGATATAATTGTACACATTCGCGAGATGTTTAGAAGCGATATAAGTTATAGCATAGCTGAACCCAATTACCATGGGACTTTTATGTTTATATGAAATGCATAACGCTTTAATTACAAATTGAATTTACCGACCCTACTTTAAGGTCTACAATTGACTAAAATTTTATAAATTTAATAATTATAAAAAGCGAATACCACATACGTATTTCCATGCAAGATGGAACCGCAAGTAAAGATACAATAAAATATGTAAAATTCATAATACTTAATAATTATTTTTTTTGGATGAACCAAAAAAAAACTTAGAAAAGTATTTAGGAACACAAGTTACACTTGGCAGACGTGTAAGTACATAATATTATTTCTTTTGTTTTGTTAATAAAATAGAATTTTTAACAGTAAACCATTTTTTTTAAATATGGTAACATAGATACAACCATTTTTAATTACTTGGGAAATGCCTAAGTATTGTAAAATTAAATCTTAGCAGCATATTTGTTTGATAATATTATATTTAAAAGTGAAAGGGAGTTTAATTATTTTATAGTGAAGAGTAGATTAATTTGTCCTGTAGGGCTATTCAAGTCGCATCTTACCAAAGCTAACGATTTTAGCAATCTGTCAACAATTTTGGTACACTAGCGAACAAATGACTGATAAATATGATGTAGATAGGTAGTGAAATAAATGAACAATCCTATACAATATTCTTTGAATTCTGCAGTCGTTAACGTTTGCAGAATGCTATTTATCTAGACCTCTGGTCGCGCTAAATAGCGTTATTATTTATTTTATTTTTCGAACTATAACATAAACAACGAATAGCTGTTTAAGTTACTGTTTGATATTTGACAAGATTTTCAAGTTGTTTACAAGTACTTAATCTAAAAAAAACTGAAATAATAGTATCTTTAGGTAAATACATATTGTGTATAGCATATATAATATTACGTGTACAAGTATAATTTTATGTATACAAATCGGTATTCGATACATTATCCTACTCTCACCAGAATTGTGCGCTGCGAGTCCTCACCATCGTTATAAAATGCTACTTACAATTATTACAATATTCTAGGGCTTTGGAAATTGATGTCAACATCCTATTTTTATAAATACCAATATATCATATATTTTGAAGAACATTAATATCTATTTTACGACATTTAAACTTGAACTTAAAACAACACGAAGCCTTTCTAAGGAATTTTAACAATTAATTTATAATAAAAATATACAATAACATTTTAATAAATTTTATAGAAAAATTATATCTACCAGCAAAGTTACTTTCAAATATAAATATAAAGTGATAAAATCTATACCTAATCTGCTCAAGTTATCGTTAAAAATCGAACAACCATTTTACAATATTGAATATAATGGCAAGTGTAAATATGTATTCTATAATAGATAATAGTCGGGCAATTAGTATGTTTATTTGGATCGTGTATGTGATGCAGTAGCTAGGAGAGACCTGAAGAAGCTTTACTTTACAACTCAGAAGTCGTGCAATCCCGTTAAAAGCGTTAAATAACTATACTTACAACAAACCTCCGAGAGCTATGAAGCTATATAAATATTGGAGTTTATTTATAACACATGAGATTTGTTAAAGTCGAATAATTTTACAAATCCATACAATTCAGTATTACATCAATTTCAATCAGTCAGAAAAGTGCTCCATACCTTGCATGGTCAACACACAACGCAGATATCTGCGTCACATCGATGCAAAAGGCGTGCTAGTGACGCAAAGCAACAAACCATTTCTCAAAAATATCCAAAGATCGATCAAAACCAGCCCTGTTGAAGCGAAGCGACCACTTCAGCAAGTTTCGGTAACGTGTGAAATATGTAGTCGCTTTCTCGCTTATTAAAATGGGGCTAGGTCTGGGGAGCGGGTCGGTCAAGTCGAGCCCACTCGCGCGACCCTGGCTGGGTCGGCGACAGTCGAAGAAAGCCTTCGGGCGAAATCAATTCAGGCGAGTGCATCCGCGCACTAGGTCGTCGGCGGGCGTCAGGACTCCAGCAGCACGTGCCAGCGCTGTACCTGCCGAACAATTATGCATTTGCATTTTAACTTCTGAAGAGAATCCAACCATGAATATCTGATCTACGAAGTTATTGTACCTACCCCAAAGACACTAATAGCTTATTTACATAATCATTAGGTTGAGTCTGATTTGAGATTACATTCAAACGTGACTGCTGCGACGATTAATACCGACTGCGTGGTACAGTCAAATACTTTTACTATGGTTCCTCACCTTGGAGCCTTTTTATTCTAAACACGAGGATGGCTGCCCCTATGTCTTAATGTTGAGAGTCAAATTTCGAAAAATCTTTTCTTGCTGCATTCAAGGAATATTCGCCTTCACATGTTCAACGGTTTAAGCTGTGCCTTGTCCGTCAGTCACTCAGTCAGCCGGGGAAAAGTTTAATAATGTAAAAAATACAACTTTAAGACATGACCGTCATGAGAAAAAACATCTACGGCTTTCTGAGACAGCGTTTTAGAGTTGATTTACACTTACCTGCTCTCCGTGATGGTCGCAGAGGTCCTGCCAGTGGCGCTGCTCGTCGCGGCCCGAGGGGCTGTGCCCCAGCGAGAACCACCCCACCATCTCGTTGCGCTTCACGCTGCGCCGCCACCACACCGACACCATCAGTGTCACCTCCGTCAGTTGGAATAGAGCCACCTGAAACCGGACAAAAAAATAATCTTATTAATTTGGTAGCCACCTTAGGTCCAAAGTCAATCTCACATTCCACAAAAATAAGGTTGAGTTTCCTAAAAGTTACAAATGCCTTGACATCTCTAATGACATTGACGACTTCAAGCATATTTTTCTTGAAATGGGTCCCAAATTAACGCTCGTGACCATACATGGTACACAGTATTCATGGTGAAGTTTATATGATACCCAGTGATGTATCAGCGTGTTAACTTTGCAATGTATAACGAATTGTCACCTGTCAAGTGTCATTGTCAAAATGGTGAAATAGGGAGCAGGACTACTGGACACTGCGTAGGCATTGCGTAGGTGATGTAAGGTTTACTCAATATTTGTGTCTTAAATCATTATTTCCATTGCCATTGTACTTTTTGTATTTGACTTTTACGAGAGTTTTGCCTGCTGATCACCTGGAATATGAACAGCTCCTTGTATAACGGGTTAGACTGCGCACGGCGCGTCGAGGACTTGCAGCGGCCCATCTCCATGCCCAGCGAGCTGATGAGGCTCAGCTTTACGTACGTGTCCGGCGCCTTGTTGGGGGACAGCTTGCGGAAGTGCGTGCCTTTGATCACCTGTAGAGGAAACAGCAAAAGCAAGCGAAACTTTGTTCGATTAGCAGTCAGTTTAGGTACAGCCAACTAAAAAGAGTGGTATCCACTTTTGGACCTTATTACAAAGCAAAAAGTTAAAGGAGGATACATATTTTGGTATTCGAGTGTAAATTATTTAAATATTTATACAATGTCGGAAATGAATGGAAACTAATTCAACTTTACACAAAAATAATATGAATTTGCAACAATTGCAACCACAGGAACGAAAAGGAAAGTTACTTGAGGCTACACTGCCTCAACTAGCCAGTCTAGCCACTGATTAGTTTTAGTCCCAGGCTTTGTTCCGGGTTTAGGAAAAAAATCTCATTCTCGCTCTGCAGGAAAATGATGGCCTCGATGATGGATGTCTCTGTTACTATCATGCCTCAATGATAACGAAGCGTTGTTGCTGCAGGTACCAGAATCAGACCACAACAGATTGCTCCCTAGTGCTAGTCCTATACTGCAGCGCAAAAGCATTCCTGGTGCGAAGTACGCGCGCACAGGAAGACGAAACCGGTTCATCTGTTCTCGGGATGGATGATTCTCTCCTTCCTCAAAGATATCAAAGGTACGACATACCTCAACAGACAGGTGTCCAGTACAGGAGCTGTACTGCAGCCCCAGCAACAGCTCTGGAGCGGAGCGGGCGCTGCAGCAGGACGAGGCTGAGTCGGAGCGCGCCAGGCTGCAGCCCTCGCCGCCGCCCGGCGTCGTCGTCGTGATGGAAGACGGGCTCGCCAGCACGCCCGACATTGACATCGAGTGGTTCATCTCTATTTTCGGCAGCTGGAAAAGAATATGATGTGAAATATTTCGAAATTGCTGTATAGTATACTCGCACACACAGCAAGTGCTAACATAGTTTTTAATATCGTTCGCGAGAAGTCTGCACCACCTACTGAATAAAAAGGTTTAATTTGAAACCATATCCATACTAAGATCGTCTTTAAGAGATCGCTAATCAGCGATAAGACCGCCTGTTGTTTACTTGTGTTATTTTTAATTTTATTGCTTCTCTGTAATGATTTTGTTTCGTGTACAATTAAGTGTTTTATATTGAATTGTATAGGTACTGGATCATTCTTACTTATTTTGTCTATATGGTCAAAATGTTGTTAAGAAATGAATGACCACGAAAGTTTGCCGTTATTACAAGTGAATCAACATAATGGTCCTGCAGTTTTGGGGTAAATAAAAACACTCCATTACCAATTTTACTCTAAACAGCATGTTTTCATGGGGTTACCTGCAGGGTGGGCTGGTGCGACTGCCGCGGTGTGAGCTGCAGCCACAGGCTGTTCTCCAGCTCCAGGTTGAGCGTGGCGAAGCTCACGGCCGCCTCGCCCAGCAGCCGCTGCCGCCGCATGCGCTCGCAGCCGTACACGCGGATACGGAGCCCCAGCCCGTATACATCCTCTGAGGAAGGAGCATGAGATAAGCTCTATTGTGATATGCTTGGGTGTCATCATCATAACAGCCAAAATACGTCACTATAAGTTAATCAATATCCATGGATCTCCAGGATTGACATTAACACTGATTCAGTATTTCAAAGCTGTCGCTTACAGTTAGAAAACGTGGATATGACCAAAATGGTGTGATGCATGCACTTTACTACTTATTTTTATACTCTGTTTTATTCAGTATTACATCGATATAAACAGAAGGAGATTTGAAGTTTAACGCCTGTATCTGTCTATGCCTATGTGTGTCTGAATGTGGCTTTGTAGCCTAGTTGTTGCGAAGTTTTTTAAATTATAAGGTAGTTTAATTGGACCGGTAAAGCCTTGGTTTGATGGAAATCGATTTGCCTGTCCAAGAGACCTCTAAAGAAGAGATTTTTATCTAAGTTTTAGTAGAAATAAGAAAATTTATAAGTACCTGGATTGATTTTATGCAATACGAAACTATCCATGTACTGAGGGTTTTCTCCATTGCGTATCTTGGATTTGAATTTCTGCTTTTTCAACGGCAAAAGAACAATTCGAATCTGTAAACAAATAGTAAGGTAAGAAAATTACTTGCAACATTCAAAATGAAATTCTGCTACGGTGAAAGACGAACTCCAGTACAGTCCGCGTGTCGGAGCTTCGCTGAGGACTATCAAGGCTTCTGGATTCTTGGTAAAAGGTAGCATGTCCTGGCGGTTTTGTCGCAGCCAGCCTGAGGTCGCAGTCTACTAGTATTTATTTTTAGAATATATCTCTAAAATTACGCAACGTCATCCGAACCCCGTCTACCATAATCGAGCTAACACGAGTGTCTCTACCTCCAGCTCCTCACCTGGGTCTGCAGCACTTGCGGTAACGTGCGCGGCGGCAGCCCTCGTGCCTGCAGCACATGCACCGTCATGCTGCGCACCGGTGCGTCATAGAGCAGCGTCAGCTCCACGGACCCTCGCTCCTGGGGGCTGCTGCTCTCGCCGCAGAGAAGGGACGTGTCCTGTAGAATCGAAAAACGTTTAAAATAGAACAAGGCTACGTAATATTTAGTCGTCTTTAAGAATCCTGCAATCCGAGACCTCCCCCTGAAATCAGAGAACACCTGGGGACCCGCCCTTGCTTCGCTTTGGTTTATGTGAGTTTTCTGAAACACCCATAAAACTAGCATTTATTATGCACAAGAACTTTCCGAGAAAAATTATCAAACGGATGGTGAAAACTGCATGAAAATCTGGTTAGAAGTTTTTGAGATTATCGCAAACATACAAACAGGCAGACGCGGCGGGGGACTTTGTTTTATAATAATGAAGTGAAGCGATGATTATCTAGTCATGTAAAGGAATTTTGAAATTCAAATGACGCTGGAAATAATGTTACTAACGTTTATAAATAGAAACGTGTTTTGACTCACTACTAGTGGATTTCAACGTTACCCGTCGTCCTACTTCTACCAGATCATTAATTAGCTGAATATACTTACGAAATTCGTAATATGTATACGAAACTTCGGAACCCCTATCCGTTTTACTTTATACTTCTTACGTAACCCGGGTAAATTGGTAGGACTGTAAACGAGCACACATGAAGTAAAGCCCCATTTCGTCACTCATGAATCATGACGATCGATTAAAATGACCTTGACCTCATTCAAATTAAATAACTGTAATAAGTACCATCGCCCACACAGCCTCTTGTAATAAGGTCCACCGATGTACAGTTAAGATTGTTGCTGTTTGTACATCCAACCACAATACCTTAAAGCCGTAAAACAGTAAAATGAAGCAATTAATGTGTGACTTAAGTATCCTTTCTTGGTTCTTTTATGGCTTGTAGTTATCCAGGCCAAGGTCAAAGTTAACCACGTCAAGAAATTAAAACGGACACCTTTGACCCCTAGCGGCCATGTTGTTTTACGGAAGGCAATTAGGGGCATACCAATTAAATTAAACGGTGCCCTTAAAAGTAAAAGCTAATAACTGGAGCTTAGGACCGTGTGAGGGATTAAAATAATATTGTTCTGACCCCTCTTCATAGCTTAAAATTAGCCAGTGCTGTTTACCTATGTAAAGATCCAATTATACAATTATTCTAACCCGTACATGGTCTAGTTTAGTCTACCCTTATTACAATTCATAATTAATGGGTTGTAATTAAACCAAATCTTAATGAATATTGTAAAAACGTAAAGATCTCTCAGCTCATCACACAAATAACAAATAACTCCCGAACCCAGGACCACTAGCATCGTATATCGTATGACTTGTACTCAGGGTCGCTTCTCAATACCAACTGGCTAACCATGTTGTGAATAATTGGGTACAGAGGCCCTACTTTAAAATCGAAGTTCGAAGTTACGTTAGCTCCATCCTTGTCACTCGTCATTCGAGAATTAATCGTGGGAAAGCGATGAAGCTACACTTCGTTGTTCAAAGTAGGGCTTCAGACTAGAGGCGGATACAGAGGGATGCCAAGTCAGTGATTATTTTAGTAAAATCGGAGTCACAGATTGACATTAACTTTTTTTTTTGAGTTGAATTAAAGAGGTTGTATACCTACTTACATTATGCACAATAACATCGCTATCCACGCTACTCTGCGCCTCAAGCGTGTGGATGAACTCCGCCCGTCTCGGGGCCACCACGTCGTCTATCCTCGTCTCCCTCAGCGTAGTCTCCCGTAGCGCCGTCTCTACCAGCTCCACCTCGACTGGGACCTTGATTGGTGCGTTCTCGTTCTTCTCCTCGTAGTGGCATCCCACTTCTTCTTTATCCTGTTTATTATTAATGTACACTTTAATGAGATTGTAATGTTTTAGTCTCCACTCTCGGATACCAATACCCAATACTAGGCTGCCCCAATCTCATGAAATGTATCCCGCATTTTTTTGGTAATAAGTACAAGTACAAGTATAATAAGTAACAAAGACGTAGTTTTACTACTGACAATACACAAATATGCTAAAATAACAGGTAACAAGAAGAGCTGAGAATGAGTCCTTTGTCACAGTGAAACGGACACTGACTCAGCATTATACTGAGGTTGTCAGATACCTATCTGTAAAACCGATACCGCTACTATAACGCCATCAAAACAATAAAAATATATTTATGAAGACTAAGTGGAATAAGAGGCCCTGATGTTCTTGTTTGAGGCAAAATGTAACCGCTGAACTCAGCGACATTTTAGAGACGTTAACTCGTTCCTTTTTCAAACTTGTATAAAAAAAATCCGCAATGGATCGACTACTTACATCTGAAAATGAGTGTATCAAAAAATGCCCTTATCAGATCCTTGTTCATTACTAGTTCCGTACGTTAAGGACGGTTTGTTAACTTTAGTATCATGAATAATAACTAACCGTGTTAGCTGATAGAAGTGTATTTTATACATTTTTTACAATAACACTCTTGTAAGTGGTTTAGCCTTTCATTACACGACTAAAGAATATTACTCACGATTCGGTTCAGACAGCAAATTCAATTAGTTTAAGTATCTTTGCATTGTGCTCTCTATAGTTTTATCTTGGCAATAGATCAAGGAAAATTAGTTACTGACAGCTCTTAGACTAATTGACTTTTAAATTATCTGAGTACTAAGGCCACATATGAACAATATAGCTATACCAATGTAACTATATGTGTAAAACTTGATCTAAGCCTGTCAGGGCTGGCAGGGCCTCTATTCTTCTTTTTTTACCGCCGCCTCTACTGACAACTTAATAAGACCTACCGTAACGTTACCATTACGCTAGCAAAAGGGGTAAAAACAATCTAGAAAAAGAGCCCAAATTTTGTGGTTGTTACATTGCAACCCATGAGACTCGATTACTCTCTTTTTTTAATATCACTGCTAAAACCCTTTACTAGTCTTAATTTGGCCCAAAGGATGACTGGCAGATAATGCCTCACGACATGAAGTCCGCCATTTGTACTTAATTGGTGTATTGTGCAGTAAAATTTAAATACATCAAGAAAAACTTACAGTAACTACCAGTGTAATAAAATTAATAATAAAATACCTAATTAAAAAGAAATATACTGATCGTATAACGTTAAATGAATAAATAAAAGTAGGTACCTATATTATTTCAAGATAATCACTACTTAGATTAAAGCACGTATAATGTTATTAAAAATCTACAAGCATGCTGAGTAAGAAGAAAATATTTAAGTTCCTAAGTAAGTTATAAAAAATATGAATACTTTTAGATTTTTGTGCATCCTGCTTGGATAAACCAGTTTCGGTAATAGAGTAATATTTTTAGATTGAATCGGCAATAAACAAACGTCAAGCATTTCACCAACGCATTATTAGGCGCGGTCAGGGACGCGACGCGATGCGATGCGCGAGGCTTCGGGCGGCGCGATGCAACGCTCTCATACCTATACTCGTATCCCATAAGATACTTAGATAGATTTGTCCCCGCATCGCGTCGCCCGTCGCCTCGCACATCGCATCGCCGGTCCCTCAGCGAGGCCTTACTGAGTTAGAGGAAGCTTGCCCAAAGAGAGTTACTAAAATGTGATTTCTCTTCGAGACATAAATTTATAAGATAATTCTCCAAGAAATGTATAACGGATACTAGAAGCTGATATTCCGTACTAAGTGGCAATTGGCGAGGCCTTCCTTGCGAAGGTTGAATGATAGTTAGAACCGAAGCATTAGGCAGGCCTAGAACTAGATACTAGATTGTTCAGGGGCAGGGCTGCCGTCCAACGGAAGAACGCTGCAACTGCAACTCGAGTTACAGCGTTTTGTGTTACCTTGCATCATGAGTGCTTCTATCATACCTATAAAATAACTTTTTAAAACATGTTCTAGTTTAGGTAGAAAACTGTCAAAACTCGATAACTCTGCATAAGAGTCTCTGAGCTACGCTGCGGATGGACGGATGAACGGACATGACGAAGCTATGAGGATTCTTAGTTTAACTACGGAACCCTAAAAATTACCCGTTTTGAGGCAAATTTGCACATTAGGTACTTTAACGTTGATATAAATATAAATTAGGTCAGTTTACTCTTGCAATAAGCGCATATAAACGCATCTCGAGGAGTATTGGGGCAACTCGGCCGAGTTATAAATAAACTATGTTGACACACGTGCATCGGCTGGAATTCCATTCCTGTTATTCTTTTAAATAACCCGGGGAGCTCGTCCAAGGAGGCACTAGCAAGCATGACACCGGGTCAGTGCGTGTAAAGTGCATGTTTTCGAGTGTCGGGACTTTGGTTGTACCTACTGTCACAACACGGGATTGTTGAGCCACTTGCCAATGTTCGTATTTTGGCCGTGTAATGCAAATTGGGTTTACTCGGTTCTATTCGGATATCCAGTAGGTATGTATTACTCGGCTTAATTATGAATAGTAGCAAGTGGTTACGACTGCGCCAAGCGTACGCCGGATGTACAGTGGCGCCCTCTTTACTATTATTGTGTTTTCTAATAAACTAAAGTATTTTCTTGAAATTGGTCGGTAGGTTTTTGTACCACAAATGAAAACACAACTTATAGGATATATCACATAGTTTTAATAACAATTCACCTTCGAGTTATCAACTTAACGGAAAAAAGTGGCCACCTTTTTCCGTAAAGCTGACTACTCAAAGGGTAATTGTTATTAAAGTTTGATACGTATCCCATAAATCGTGTTGTTACTTGCGCTACAAAAACGTATCGTCTGATTGCAAGGAAATTCTTTAGTTAATTAGAAAACACAATCATAGTAATGAGGGCGCCACTGGACGCTCGACGTTTGCTCGGTGCAGTCTTAACATTCCCGTGTTTTGACTATCTTCTATACGCAGTTCAATGTTGTTAGGTTGGGCGATATGAAGCCTCCTCGGGAGTAGATCTGGCGTAATCAGGAACGGAGTTAGCAAGGGTGATTTTCTAAAAGAAGCCATACCAACTTCTCAAGTTTCAATTGCGCATTTCCAGTGTAAACGTATACGCAATTCGCAATTGAGAAACTGCATAAGTTTGTACGGTTTCGCGCCAACGGAGCTATAGTGAAAAATCTCATTATTTCCACATCGTCAATAGATTTTATAAATCTTTGTTGCAATTAAGTAGGGTTTATTCGAAATACTAAACCAAGGGTTACGGTCTACGGGTACTCGTAGCCCGTAGCGGTGCTACGAAATAGGTGCTTGATTATTTAAGTGACAAAAAGGGCTTAACTTGCCTAAATAACATTGCTCCGTTAATTTTCTATACCACCTTCGCTTTGTAAAGAGAAATTAAGGGAGAAACAAAACGACGCGATATAAAAAACGATCGGAAACATTGTTGTTTAGGTAATGAGAGATATAATTATATCCGGTAAACATGTAAATTCTCACCTGTTGGATGCGCAAGCGCTGCTCCTCGTCGGAGTCCGACGCCTCGAACGTGAATAGTCGATCGGGATAATGGATCGGTTTCGACAAAGTATCTATAACAACACAGACGTACGGACAACGTCAATCGATATATACGCACTGCCCTACGAGCTACAACTAGCTAATATACATATAAATAGCTAGGAACTAAGTTCTAAAATTTATATTCAGTACTTTAAAAGGTTTACTAGGTACTAAAGATGGATTAACCGCCCTTAGTAGGAACCTTGCGACGCGAACGCGCGGCGCCCTTCACGCTACTTGAAACACTAAAAAATAAATGAACTATTCTATGACGCCTTCGCAGACCTTCGCTAGCGCTGACTCCAATGAAATATTCAAAACAGAATCAATATTATACTACTGTTAGCGTGTTTCATGTTTCTTTATCATTATATTCAATTTGGGCGCTCGGTAAACTATTAAACTAGTCCCATGGGGGCTACCATAACAAAGAAACTAGCTATGAATAGAAGTAACAAACAAAGGTGTTACCGTGAGCATGGTCAAGGCTGAGGCAGGGCACGTCGCTGGCGACCACCAGGACGGTCTCCCGGCCCTTCCGCGCGAAGACCCCAGCGTGGCACCAGCGTCTCCCGAGGAACAGGAGCACCACCAGCACCACGGCTGCGAACGCCGCTACGGCGCTTATATACGCCGTCGCTTCCACTGCGCAACAACAAAGCTTTCGTACACACCACATAACATCCCTCTAGGGTTCTAGAATGCTATTTACCATTGGTAGCACCGATGACGCTGACGCTCGCGACCATGGCTCACGGCTCACATCGCTGTGGCTGCGGAGCACAATTTGAGTCAGTCAGGAAAATAATTAGGACGTGTTGGCACGGTCTGGCTGTCAAAGCCGCGCCTGCGCGCTGGCGAGGGGGCGCGGCGGGGGTGTGTGCGGGGAGCCCTGCGCTGTAGGGCTACAGGTGTATAACTAAGGGATGCCCTTTTGTATGTAGAGGTGAAGAGAACACAAAGATAATTCAGAACAAAATGGACGCACACACCGTTACGGTAATTCTGTAACATTGAACGTAAGTTGTTATTTTCGTTTATTTGTACGTGGTGACACACAAAGGGAGACGCGAGGCTGAAGCAATTCTGATGTCTTTACTTAGCTAGGTATAGCCCTCAAGGCCGAGACCGACACGTGCCTCGCCGACCCTCAGGACCTCCAGAAGGTTATGTTAAGTGAGTATCGTTGGATAGCAACAAACAAATTAAATTTCGAATTTTTCATGTTGCACTTATTAAAAAAACGACGAGGTATTAAGTACTTAATTTTTAATGTATAGTGTAGTGGGTACGGTATCCATCTCTTCATATTATAATTGATATGTTGTTTGAATGCAATAAATTAATTTCCTAAAAAAACACTAACTGCTTACTTCGATGTAATGGCGACGGCCAACTTTGGCTTTCAAAGTTAATATCTCTGAAGCCAAACAATTTTCACGAAATCTAGGCAAGAACCACTCATATTAAACCGGATATTTTAGAAAAACAGGTCTAAATTGGTCCATCCGTTAGGGAGCTATTGAGCCATAGATAAAGAATTAAAGCACAGAGACGGAGTCGGAGGAGTTATGTAGTAAACAGGCTCAAACACAGGCATTATTAGTTAATTAACTAAACATGTGCCTCATTACTTAGCGCTAATTGTGGTTGGCTCAGGGAGGTATTGTCACACTCGCATAATTAATCAATCGCAAGGTCACGCTCGAATTGGTGTCCCAGTGAGGTGTTAGCGGACCCGCTAACACATAGATATTATAAGTCTATTTTTATTTGAAGACCTTTCTTATTGACTCTATATGTTTGTCTGCATAAAACCTAGATTGCAAATGACGAATACATTAACTGATACATTATATGTTACTTTATAAGTAGTACAAGGTTCGTCACTTTTCAACTCTATTTCAACGCTTTTAAGGTCCAAAAGTGATGAACCTTTACTTACCGTGACATTAGTGGACATCCTCGTGCCACCTTTCGAATCCACCGTTTGATCAGATCAGCTTTTAGACAGAAGATATTCAATATTGCATTGTCATCTCTCACCGGGTTCACATAACTTAAGTTACACCTTTTCCAAATCCCAGCCGATACCTACCAGGAATCAGATAAAATTGCACCATCAAACTTGAAGTCTTGGTCATTTTTGTGCATTAAAGAGTTTTACATACGAAACTTGAAGTTAAGTAAAAGTTTATAAAAATACCTACTTTGATCCTACAGCCTTTTAGTATCTTCACTTTGTCGGTTCTGTATTTACCGCAGTGCGAAAACTCTGTTTAATGTAATTTTGTATCGGTTAAAGTGGCCATAAATCGGCAAATAAATCAAGTCGCAAGTAGTTATTATTTCAATCTTGCATTTATCCACAATTCAGGACATTGGATCTGTGCCAGCGCCTAGAAGGCGTACCTACTGCACCGACAGAAATCTTAGTTACACTAAGTATGAGCAAATAAGTACCCTAACCCTTGTTTTTGCTTTCCCATAGTCGGGTTAAGAAGTGTATAAGGATGTAGGTATTATTACAGTCGACGTCAAAGATACGAGTATGTTTATATTTTTGCATCTTATTTCAATGAAAATCAAAAAATATACCTAAACATAAATATTTTCGGCTTCATCCGTTACCTACAGCCCCTACAGGGGATAATGTCATCATGGAAAATACAAGTATTAAATAGTATTTTCTTCAGTGGCCAATGGCAAATGGTTCCAGGCGCATTCAGAGTCACTTAATGACGATTAAGTCGTACCATAGGCCATAGGTAGGTACCTAGTAACGATTTTTCATACACAGTTTGAAAAAGGATCGAGTTAATTGTCTCTAAAATACATCTGAGTAGGTACGGGCCGATGGATAGTGAATCTTGTTTAGGTTTGGTATGGGTTTTTTTTTTAATATCGTCCTTAAGTGGTTGTTGTCATTCTAAACATTTGCTACCTTCTTTCGCGAAATAAATACATATACGACGGTAGATACATCCAGTGTTTCATGTGTAACGTTGTGTAAATAATAACCAACTAACTAATAAAGTTATAATGAAACCTACGTATTAACGCCAGAGGTAGTTCGACTGAATGGTCCGGCTGATATCTAGGTTGGCCTGTGCCACTGTGCCTAATTCGGACGATCATCCGAGGGACGGAAGGGTGACCCTAATAACCTTCACCGCCCTTAGAATGACCTAAGGTATTATATTATATTACCTACTAAGGTATTTACTTTGATTTTGTTTCATCACAGGTTTGTTTAGGTTTGAGGATAGCTTTTAATGTGTGCGCTAACGAATAACGACAACCCCAAAGGGACATGAGAAACTATAAAGTTGCTTGTCAATTTAAAAGGCATTTAAATTGACTTGAAAACCTTTTCATACCACGACTGTACTTTCAATTTTAAGTGCAAAGCCGGTCTTATAATAGATTTTTAAAACGAATTTTTGTAACTAGTTCTATTTTCAAAAGATTAACTACAATTTTCAAAAGTATAAAGGTCCCTAGTAACCTAAGTACCAATTAATTTTTTAGATAATGAAGCTGCTCCGTATTGTAAAATAATCATATTAACCCTTCAATGCCAGCAATGCATAGGCGTTCTACAAACTTAGCCGGGGATACACATGCCCGTAGCTTGCACACTAGCATACCAGCTCCTTGCAAGTGCCAGCTACAGTCATGTGTATTCACTAACTTACTGGCATGCCTGTAACTGGAAGCTAGCTAGTTGCAAGTAGCTGGCACAACATTTGATTTCCTTGCATGCCCGTTGAGGGAGGGGACGCGGGGGGTTGCCAAACTGACACGTGTGAACAGACGCGACAGCTACGGGCATGCCTGCCTGGATGAAATTGCATGCAAGTCAACTTGCAAATGTATTCACGGTATGCCAGTTACTTCGACATGCCACTAACTAATATGCAAGCTACTGATCCGTTTTACAGGCATGTGTATTCCCAGCTTATACGGAAAAAAACACAACTCACAAGGAATGGTACCTAACTGTCCGGTTCCGATTTGGTTAATTTTGATATACCTTAGGTCACTACGAAAGTTTTGAGATACAAAAAAAGTATAAAAGTTATTCAATATTTTTTTATTACAGTTTCTCAAAGTACCTACTCTCCATTAGCTTCTATGCATCGATTCATCCGCCTAAACCATGATTTATAGCATTCCCGGTACTCTTCTTTAGGGAGGTCTTCTACGGCCTGCAAGTTGGCATTCCGTGCGTCCTCAGAACTGTTAAATCGCGTGTCACGAAGTCCGAGTTTGATTTTCGGAAAGAGGAAGAAATCGCAAGGAGCTAAATCGGGGCTATACGGAGGATGACACAATTCTTCAATCTCTGTACTCTTCAAAAAATCCTTGGTGACAATGGCTTTGTGCGGCGAGGCATTGTCATGATGCAAAAAGAGCCCCCTCAAACCAGTTTTAGGTCGTTTTTGTTTTAAATTATTAAATACAGTAGGTAAACACACTTCAATATACCACTTAGCATTCACAGTTTTTTGGTCGTCTAAGGAAATTGTGGCCACATGACCACTTGCAGAAAAAAATGTGGCCACCATTTTTTTCCCAACACTTCGCCCGCGTTTCACCTTCGTTGGAGGTTCATCATCGGGAAACACCCAAATTGTCGATTGCCGTTTAGTCGGTGGATCATATTGGTAAATCCAACTCTCGTCTCCAGTAATAATGTTAAAAATTGACCGTCCTTCTCCCTGATCAAATTTTCTGAGCATATCTTTGCACCATGTCACGCGACGTTCTTTTTGTTCTGCAGTCAGCGAGTGAGGCACCCATCGTGAACATAATTTCCTGACTCCAAGCCGGTTGTGTAAAATTTCATTAATAGCTGGCGATGAAATCTTCACGACCTCTTCTATTTGTTTGTAAGTCACTTTTGGGTCTTCCTTAATAAATTTTTTCACAGCTAGGGCGTTTTCTTCTGTAACTGAAGTCGCGGGTCGGCCATTTCTTTCATCATCATTTAAGGAAAAAATCCCTCGTTTAAATTGAGCAAACCATCTGAAAACTGTTGCACGCGATGGTGCATAGTCCTCAAACGCCGAAACTAATCGCTCTCTGCACTCACATTCATTTAATCCAAATTTAGGTTAGGGCGCATAATGTCCCACTCGCAGAATGTCCATTCGTCCCTTTCGCGAAATGTCCCTTTCCTTAATGTCCCTTACGCAAAATGACCCTTCTGCAAAAGGTCCCTTTCGCAAAACGTCTCTTCACATAAATAAAGTCCCGTTCACAAAACGTCCCTTTCGCAAAATGACCCGTTCGCAAAATGTCCCGTTCGCAAAATGTACCGTTCGCAAAACGTCCCTTTCGCAAAATGTTCCCTATAATAGCTTAGTTATAAAAATAAAAAACACTAATTAAACTTTTCCTTAGTATTTTATTAATAAAATTGTACTTATGGATATCGCACCATTCAATTGAACTTAAAAAATATCCTAAACTTAACTAAAAACCATCAGCTCCTCAAATTTTAATAAAAATCGCTTACTTATTACCCCCGCAATGTTTTAGTCCTGATTTTGTTGCATAAAACATATTGAAATTATGAAATCCCTTACAGTTGTTTCGCCTCTTCGTAGTTTTTTAGCCTCTTTTTTGTATTCTTTGTTGAAATGAATGTCCCGGTTTCTGCGATTTTTTTTAAGAGTGCAAGCCAAGCCTGTACGAATTTTCCTGTCCGAACGCTTTGCTTCTGTTAAAAATTTCTGTATAGCCCAAAATAATCCTGGATGTTTTGTCAGTTTTTTATTAAAACGGCTATTCCAGCCTTCCACGGGATTTGTTGTGCGGTGAATTTGGCCGTAACAAGACAAAACTGACGGGCTGTATCTAGGATACCAATATCTTTCGAAATATTGCTGAAAAGTTCTAATTTCAGCAGTGCCTGGCATGCTTTGTCTGATGAATGTCCACGCCGCCGGTATAAATTCTGCGGGAACTAGAGGAAGAGCAGCACACCATCTCGTAATTTTCCACCCTTGTCCTGTCAAAGTTACATTTAATGTCGCTGTTTTTTTCCAAACAGCGGCATTAAAGTGTCTGTAACAACCGCTGACTTCAACGTCTGGAAAAACTCTTGAGATCGCATTCATCGGAGCAATTTCGAAGTCACATTTGTAATGTTTTATAGTTATACGTAGTATGTTTTTTATTAATTCGAAAAGTTTGATATACGTTTCTTCTGTTTTATCTGGAAGTATGGCGTAGATAACTGGTACAACGTTGGAAGATGATTTTGTTGATTTTATATCTAAATGTATAGTGTACACTTGATAGAAATTTCTGGGTGCTGTTTTGAACGTCCCGTCTCCGAAATATTGGGCTTCCTTTAGTTTTCTCATTGTTTTTCTTGCTGTTTTGTTACAAAACACAAACATTGTCTTTCCACCTTCATGCTCAGCATCGTCATATATCAAAAAACCGTTAGCTAAACAATCAGGTATCTCATTTATGTCGTCTAGTAATCGATCCGCGTTCAAAAACGTTTTCCGGCATCTGTACAATGTATCTTTTTTGGAAGTAAAAGACGGTGCATCCAAGTTATTTATGTTTTCTAAGTTTCGGTCAAATATGTCTTCAACTGGGCCTAAATCACTGCAAACATCTTCTTTTGTTTCATTTATTGCCAATAAAACATTGTTACTAACATAGTCCCTTTGACACGTGTGATCTTCGTCAGTTCCTCGTAGAATCGTAGTCGCAGCATCGTTGATGGTTATCGAAGCACTGCACAACTCTCGATGGACACATCTCCACTGCGTACTACCGCTTTTATTTTTTCTATTAAAATTGTACCGGTAACCATCTCTTAAGATAGTTTTTCTACCTTTTTGGTTTTTGGTAAATTCAATTGGAATATGATCGCTCATTTTTGGTAAAACCAAGACCTTTGGTAACTAGCAAGTCATGCCTGATAGAGCCCTGACAAGTGGTATTCAATTGTTTTGTTGTTTTATCGTCTTAATTATTATAAGTATCCTTCTTAATCTCCATTGAAGTGGACAGTGATAATTACTAAGGAAAAGTTTTCATATGTGAAGTCCCCATTCCACACTAAGGCCAATGTAGGGATTATTATTGGCCATCTCTTATGAGAAGACTCCTAGTCTCAACTTAAACAAGCTTTTTCTTGACGGGACATTTTGCGAATGGGTCATTTCGCAGACGGGACGTTTTGCGAAAGGGGCGTTATGCAGTAGGGACTTTCAGCGAAAGGGGCTTTCTCAGAAGGGACGTTTTGCGAAAGGGGTGGGACCTTTTGAGAAAGGGACGTTTTGCGAATGGGGTATTTTACATAAGGGACCATTTGCATAGAAGACGTTTTGCGAATGGGACGTAATTTTGGTGGAGGGACATTCTGCGAGTGGGACATTATGCGTCCTAACCCAAATTATAATCGTACAAAATCATCGCACGAAAATGTTCTCGCTTAAAATCCATAATTGACGATAAAAGCCCGCGGAATTGAAACAAAAAACAACCGTCATTTTTTTATTTTTAAATATTTGATCAAATGGTTTTCTATGTTCGAATTACAAATAATTTATCTTTTAAAAAAGGTCCAATTTCGTTGCGTTCTTTTTATAAATTTTGAGTATCTCAAAACTTTCCTAGTGACCCACGTATGTTAGAGAGTAAGTAGTCTAAAATAACGCACACGTATTTTTTTTAGCTGCCTACTACTAAACCATCTCTATCTACTTAATTTTTTTTATTTGCTATTTTCCTACGGGTTTGATTATATGATTAAGAACATGAAAAAATAATGAGCACGTGTTTTGTTATATCGACTACTTAAAACGAATATTTAAAAAAATACCCTTCGAAGTTATATGTATATTTCTCATCGAAGATTAAGATTATACTTGCTTTGGTATATTTAGTTTGAATTGATGTAAGAAAAAACTGGAATTATTGTAATTTGCGTACGCAGTTACTTCTTTACATGAGAGTGGTAAACCTGTCCTTATTATATAATCTGTGGTATTCATGGATAGGGTCGTGCGAACAAAAATTTCACATATATTTATTTAGGTAACTTAGTCGAAGACTATGTATACCCTAGACCTGACAAGTGCGAGCTACCGTAAGGGATAGATGTACTCTACATACACCACAGGGGGGGGGGGGGTTACCGCATGGTAAAAAATTAACGTACTTGGTTCAAAGTACGCATATTTTTTATTTCCAAAATTTGACAGTACGACAGAATTTGTCAAAAGAAAATAACTAAGTTTAAATTAGCGAGTTTTCGTGGAAATCGGAATAACATAATTTGAAAATTGACGGTGAAGCTACCTCGCGAGGTCTTGTGGAAACGCTCCATAGTGAATAGGTACCGCATAACTTGTGACGTGTACGAGCGTAATCAGTAATCACACAAGAGAACTCCATAAAACTACTTATCTCCCTCAATCTTGGTATTGTCATTTCACGTCCGTGTCAGGTCTAGAGTACAATTAGTCCAAGTTAGGCAAGCAACGATAGCGCCATCTTTCAGATTTCTGACAAACTACGTTGCACCAAATAGTATAAGCCTAAAGGATTTAAAATGATTGACGACCTCGCGGGTTTGGATGCTCGGAGGCGTCACTATAGATTCTGGAATATTCGCAGTAGTTCCTTTGGATGTTCCTTCGAAGAAACTATTGCGTTTTTTTTCGCACTAGTTCCTTCACACGAGATAAAGGACGTACTCCTTTTTTTCGCCTTAATTCCTTTGCAAAAACTGAAGGTACAACTTTAACTTTTCCTAGAGGCCAGTCCATAAAAAGTAGGTAGTATACAATATACAAGTCTAGGGTAGGGCTTATTCCCAACTCAACAGATTTCCATTACAGTTTCTCAGTTTTCTAGTCCCACTGATTCCCACCTCTAAAGATTCTAAACTGTACAGATTCCCAACTTTACATATTCCCAACTGTGCATACAAATAGGTACATACGTAAAACAAATAATAAATTTCACAGAGTCAAGGTTAGGTTAGGTTTGCTGTTTATTGAGACCCGGAGGGCCACAACCCAGAAATAGGAGCTCCGTCGACTTTGTCAAATTCGATTTTCTAAAGTTTTCTAACTCTATGGACACAGAATTTGCTGCCGCCAAGACCGACCAATTAGGGGCGGTTGACTAGGCCTAGGCCTTCTGTAGAAATGGGAATCTGTAGACAGCGGATTTTGTTGAATCGAAATTCTGCAGAAATGGGAACCTGTAGACATACTAATAAACGTATCGTAAACAGTAGTGAACCACAGGTGCGAGGGATTAGTGTCCGTAAATAAAACTACATAAATATGGCGATGTCATGCATTTATTGTACAAATTGTCCAGTTCCGCTCACTATGTTTCGGAAGCTTGTGAAATAGGGGCAATGATTTTATATGCGCTTGCGTTTTTCGACATGACAATCCTTATTAGCAACATACATAGCTAGATCTATTTAATTTACTTGGTATTATCGTGGTCACAAAGTTCAAATTAGACTTGTATAAATGAAATAACAAAACAGTAGGATGGCACTCAAGTGGAATGAAACAGCTCGATAATATTTTGAAAATGTTTTTTATTAATAACACTTACATTTTTACAGCGCTCCTAGCCAACAGAGTAATACTAAAAATGATTCGGTGTAAAGAACGGTCAACGCAAAACAAAGTTCTACGGTGTACGTACAAAGAAACGGCTCACAGATCAAATCATCACGGCAGCGACGGGCCCGGACGGGTCGCGGGCGGCCGTCGCGCTCATCAAACAAGCACAGAAAGTCACTCTAAAGAAACAAACTTCATTTAAATCTATAAACATTTCATATAATTTAGATTTATTAGTTGCTATAATGTTATACTTTACTTTTTTTTTCTTGTAACCTTTATTATAATGTTATATGTATTCGTTACGAAAAATTGAAATGAATCGTTTCCACTCGGTCCTCCCGGCAGGCCCCCGCGCCGCCGCGCCGCCCCGCGCCCGCGGACGGCCCGAGTGGCGACCAAAACAACATGACTCTATCATAACTGTATAATTTTAAAAAGTTCTAATTACGCGTCCCTACGTTTTGTTATTATCCTTTAATTAAGAAATAAAATCTTACATAATTACCATGAGCAGCCTATTTTAATAAATTTGACAAAATTCACTAATAATCAGATTATTTTTTTATAAAAGTAAAGCATCGTGTCCGCTCGGGCGGCGCGAGCCGCGGCGGGCGCTTCGATATCTACGTTACAATTGAAAATACGGCTTCAAAATTTCAACTACCTACCTAACAGTAAGCGGTAGTACTAGACCAGGCACTCCGCTCGACCTCGCACGCACCATGCACCCGATCGCATCTCAACTAAACATTTTTCACTCGAAAAAGTCAACTTAATCTAATCACTTAAAATATAATAATAATGGCTCTTAACTGTAATTTTACAACAAATGCTTTTCGTTGGCCGCCGAACGCGGCGGCATACCGACGCCCATATGAGTCACGAACGATGAACTACTGCTAAACGATCATTTATTACTTATTACATAAGTATGTGAAAAACAATTCATTAGTATTATTCATTAAATCTATCTTACGTCATTAGTGTAGGGCGCACTACGCGGCGGCGTGTGGAGCGAGCGGCGGCGCGGGCGCACCGGCGCGCCCCGGGGCGTGGCGTCGTGGCGTCGTGGCGTCGTGGCGCGGCGGCAAACAATACCATACAAAAATAACTCGATTCACAATCATCAAAACAATTATAACCGTGTATATTCTCATCACAAATATCAAACCACCGTTCACCGTGCATATATACATAATATAGGGAGAGAAACGGAGGGGCTCGGGCGGGGCGCGCCGGGGGGGGGGCGGGCGGCAGCAAGCGTGCGGGGCGGCTTAGTAGTACGTCTCCTGCTCCAGCCAGCCGCCCGGGTTGCGGCGCAGGTAGAAGCGCCGGATCTCGTCGTAGATGAAGATCGACAGCATGAACGGGATGGCCGGCAGCCACCACACGAACCTGCGCACACACCGCTATCAGTACCGGCAGAGGCACACGACGCACGACAAAACCAGAACGCGTTCTGGGGTCATGCTCAGACCGCGGAAAGATAAAAAAATGAAAAGAGCACTAGGGCATAGATGACTATTCTGCTTCACATAATTCACCAACATGATTCAAGAGTTGCGCTCAGATACTTGATATATTGATGCAAGAAATTAATTATAAACTCTGCACCACTTTATCTATGGAAATAATGTCATTTTTTAAGTTTGGAACTTGAATTAATTACTTTTGTTACATTACCAACCACATTACTTTGGATACTATAGTCTGGACAGTCTAGTGGCTAAAGATTCGTTGCTGGAATCGTTCCTAACCATAGCACTCGTGTCACAAATCTTGATTATCTAACGTTGCATAAGCTACACAAACCCGAATACCTACAATAAAGAGACATGGACTCACTTGAGCGGGTACATCCGGAGCCCCTTGTCCATGCCAGGTGTGTAGGAAAGGAATGCAGCCAGCGCGGTCTCGAAGATGATGCCGAAGTTGAGAGCCCAGTTGCGCATGCCCTGGTGCACGATGGAGTTGCGCCGTGTCTTGCAGATGATCAGGTCGGCCCATTGCACCACCACGATGGACACGAAGAACGCGGTGTGGCAGGTGAACTCCAGAGCCTTGCGGTCGCGGTACGTCTGTCAGAGAATGTTGCATCGGTAAGATGTCAAAGGGGTCATTGTAGGCACCGTATAAAGTTTAGTTGGTACAAGATTCAGAGTTAGGCTGTGACAGTCTGAAATATTTCACCTTATTACAAGAACCGAATCCAAAGCTATTTGAACTTTAACGAAAATGAAAATTTGTATGAATGAATGAGAACATCTTGAAATGGTAATCATTTTGTAAAAAACAAAACATTTTTGAGACACGCTGTACTTGTTTTGTTTGCAGTCAGTATCAAGACCAAAGTGGCAAGTCTACGGTGGATTTAATTTAAATATTACGTAGAAAACTGTTGCTACTTTTCGACCTAATAAGATCAGCTCTTAGAGATGTACCTATTCCAAACTTCAGCCCATTCCAAAAACGGTAACTGGGGTGACAGAACCAATAATGGCCAAGGCCCAATGATGGACACTTGATTATTATTTTACAGAAGATAAAGGTTATTCACTTGTTTTGCAACAATTAATATACGACCGTATGAAATTTGAATTAAGAGTCCATTAATGGTGCCTGTCAGCTAAAAGTGTTCAACACTGGTGCCATCACAAAATTAAAGTTAACATACTAACATAAGATGAAAATGTTAAATAACCTTGACAAACTAATAACACTTCAGCTTAGATACCTACCCAAAAACTTTTGCAATGCATCGAACCTATTTCTGTAACTTACCCATTCTTGTCCGTAGGAATCAGTGAGATCATTGATGGCCTTCGAGTCCCAGTGCTTGCGGATGCCAAAGAGCGTGAGCGGCAGGAAACCGTTCTCAGCCATGATCACGAAGTACACGAAGAAGCCGGCGGCCGCCTGGATCATGCCGATCTGCCCGTAGGCCATGGAGATCAACCTAAACGACACACGTGTCAGAAAACGCACGGTTCAATCTCATTTTGCAAGCATAAAAAGTGCCATTTTTATTGAGTTTGTGTGCAAAAATATATATTTTGTTGTTTGATTGGCACTGTATTTACTAGCTAGGACAAGCGATTATTGAAAGTTTGAATATAGAAAGTATATGGGGCAATCCAAATTGCACATGACTAAGATTAAGTTAGTTCATAAGTTTGAAAATCATGAAGCAAAAAATATATGTTCATATTAACTCAATGAACATTACTTTTATAACATCGTAAATTTATCTTGTAAGCATATATTTTGTACTTCAGGCAAATGACAATATATTTAAATTTCGGTGCATTGGGAATGTTCAATCGATCAGAAAGGAATTCAGTTAAATTACATGCAACATTAATTATCTTTGTTTTGGGCATTTCAATAACAATATATTTGCCTTAAAACCGAAACACTTTCAATGCACCGGTCAAGCCAAATTATACCATAGGTCTCGACAACACCCATGCATTCACACTGTACAACATCCATTTTGGCGATTCTACAATGTCTTAAATTAATAAAAATAAAAAAATAGATCAGGAAAAAGAAAATATTGGCCCAGTTTCAAAAGCGGAATAAATAGGAGGATCCGTTATTAAAAAAAAAAAAACACGCACTCGTGACCAATCATGCAGACTCATTTGGAGTGTACCATCCAATGCTTATGAAACTGGGTAAGGAAGCAATAGCGAGTGGAGTAGATATATGCAGCGAGTATACAGCATCGATCAGAGCCCTGAGTTAGTGTGTGTGTGTTTGTGAGGCGTCGGAAGCGCTTGTAGCCTGGCGACTGCATCTAGCGTGCTCTTCTACAAAGTTGAAAACTAGAGCAATATTATATACATAAAATACGTGAAAAAATATTACGATATCACTAAATGTACCCTCACGCCTACGACATTCCTTTAAAACAGACGTTAATTATGTTTAATGAAATTACTATGTTATCTACTTGGACAAATACGACAACTTCACACACATAAAATATTGTTTAATGCGTCTATGACGAGATCTAAACTAATTTGTTCACTAATCGTGCATATGCGCCGACACTGTTGCGCAGTGTCACCCAACACAAAGTCAACTAATTTTGAAATATGGAAGAGTGAAGATCATAGAGAGACAGGTAAAATAGTCTAAATAATATATCTAGACTATATCAGCAGACTTCTAATTGAAATAAACTGCAGGTAACTATTAGGAACAAGTGTGGTCAGGTTAATGTACTGGTTCTGTATATTTATTACGTATTCGGACGCAAGCCTCTTGTATATTATACGGAAGGCACGGGTTTCGAGGTAGAGAACTGCCTAGTGCTGGAAACAGGGGGTATTTGTAATCACTCTTCCACATCCAACTCAAATGGTAAGTTGAGTCACAGGCAGCCGCGCTATTCGTCCGCGGCGGGCGGAATAGGCGGCTGGGAGTGCAACGCCAAGTGAGCAGGTAACTAGTAAGCGTCCGGCGGTGCAGGCGGCCGACCTTCTGTTGACGAGGTTGTCGCGGTAAGGGTCCCGCGGCTGCCGCTTCATGATATCGGACTCGGGCGCCTCGTACGCCAATGATATAGCAGGCACCTTCAGTAACACCAAGCAATCAGGACATACCAACATCGCAGCGAACAACTTATACATAATAAATATACCTACGTACACACCCCGGCTAGGCCGCTTATACGATATGGCTACGGTCAATTATAAATAAATATTATCAATAGAAAAATACAGTATAACTAAGTAAGTATATCTGCTTATATAATACGCATAAATTAGCTAGTATGAAAATAGAGAATTGGCGTGTTCACAAATTAGATACTATAGCAGTTACCGACCTTTAAAGGCGATAATGTCAAATCTGAAATGCTAAACTAGTGAAAGAAGTTACAAATAAGCCCTAGGCTGTTGAGTGGTTCATATAAGTATATATTACGTATAATACAGATCTGTGTTAGTGTATACATAAGGAGAGGCCTAAAAGGCATATGACGATCATATAATGGTGTGATGGAGTGCTCGGCCGTAACGTGGTAGAGAATGATAGCGATACCGTGTGTCAAAATAATATTGTGTTTTGGTGAGGGAATGAGCGGTAAGAAATGAGGTAAAAGACAAAATACAATACAGAAAGACAACAGTAGTACGAAAGGACATTTATAGTCATGCAAGACAGAGACGGCAGATAGGCACAGGGAAACACCGAAAACTTACCTTGGAAGCTCACACAATACATCGTACATAAATAAGAGAGAAAACCACAAATAACAAAATGAAACAATGTGTTTATGGTTCGGGTCGGCGGGTGGGGCAGGCTCGTGGCGCTGGCAAACACATTCTTCCATGGTCAGTTAGTTACCACATCAAGCTAGGTTAAAGGAGAGTTGTTAATAGAGAAAATACAACGCAAGGCAAGAATTAGGAGCTGTGCGTTTGTCGCCTTCAATATCCTCGGAGAGCTAGGGTGGTGTAGGTTAGGGCAAACACCGCAGGCAACAACCAGGTCCCAATATTGAAGACTTACACGTGGTAGCAAGCAAATTAGCAGATAGATAGATTAATCTTTAAACGAGTGCGAAGGGCACCCGTGATGTTTTACCTCTCGTTAACTAGTTTATCTGTGAAAGGATTACGCGGCTGTCGCTTCATAATGTCAGATTCAGCCTCCTCGTAGGCCAGGGAAATGGCGGGAACCTAGGAACACTAGCGATGTGAGCAACGGCGAGCACCCGCCGCCGACAAGCTGTGCACGGCACCAGTACAACATCCAACACTTAACAAGCCGCTGCAACCAGGCGCTACGCACGCCCGCTACTACACTTTCAACTTTAGCTGGCACAAGGCATTTGTTCCACGTTGGTTTAGTAATCTTGCTTTGATATCGTAATCACAGATTTGACGTTATGACCCTTACTGTCAAATAACGGCAACAATATGATTCTCCGTCTGTCTATAAATATATTTGCAAAAGTAAGAGCTGTGAACGTGCCAGCATTAGTCAAACTATTTCGGACGAGTATTTTTCCAGGCATTATACGTGTTGTTATTGCCTTGATGGTCGAGTCCGGCATACATAAGGCATTAGCTCAAGGTACTTTATGGAGTCTCGAACGGGAGATCAATAGGGAGCGGACGTGCCGCCATCTATCTTCAGCGCGCCGCAACCCTTGACCTCTATCGCGTATTCATTTTTAATTTACTTTCCGCGGTAATCTGTGTAGCGTATAGTTGCAACGACTTGGATGCTTAACACTATCATAGAAATGATATTTATAACACAAAAATGTAGATAATGAGGTGACATCAGTTGAATCGAGAACCCAAGTATGTGAAACACAAAATTTAATAGTGATGAATAGTGGGGATGTATTAATCATTTGGGTTTTTCGTTTGAGAGTGATGATGGGTGGAGATGAAGATGACTGTGGGGACGAAGGTGTGTTGTGTCTGTTTTAACTGTTGGTCACTTAAAGCTGCTACTGGACCTCTGAGGCGGGGCTGCCTTGGTTAGGTACGGCGCGCTCTCTGAGGGGCGTGCATTAAAATAGGCAGAACACATTGATGGTTGTATACTCTTAGTAGGGTCGCTACGGAGCCCAACGCTGGTCGCTCTCCGGTCTAGGAGATGCTGCGTTACACGACTCCGTCTCCGTAGAATCATGCAGGATTCCACACACGTCACACTCATTAAACTACCAACTCACATCGTAATGAATGAGATTATCCGTTAAAACACATCAAATGATATTTTAGATTGTTCGGTTACACATATCAAGCTTATAGAGAACACCAATGAACACCAACTCGTTACGATATCGAGACAACAGCGACGTTATTAGCTGGTACCGGTTAATTGTTATATGGCAACATAGTATTGAGCATGTAATAAAGACCTCTCATTGACAAGTTTGTCGCAAAATGGGTTCCTAGGCGGACGTTTCATTATGTCCGCTTCCGCCTCCTCGTATGCGAGCGCAATCGCTGGCACCTAGTGTTAACAACTATTTAATACATCTACGTCACAGGTCGGCTGGGCCTCTTCTAGAAACTTAAGAAAGATAGACGAATCCGTAACTTTTGTTTATTTAACAGCTGAATAAACTAACATTGGCATATAAATTGACAACTATACATTTATTAATATACTCGATTCATTCTTCAGATTCTGATTTTATTATTGTCTTTATTTGATGGACCCTTGACGTTAGTGCGGCGCACCATTACTACTTCAATCGGGCAGTACCCAATATAAAGTATCCTTATTTCTTTATAAGCAACAGTACAACATATCATCTTGCAACCACCGCTTATACAGTGGAACAGAAGTTACGGAGTCATTAATCATAATTATTCTTATCATAATCAAAGTAAGGAACAATATTTGACATCTTTAATTATACCACAATAATATAATTGGGTATTCACTAAAGCTGTAAACAAACATATATATGTACACCAAAAGAGCCTTAAATACCAGTCTTAATGAATTGATACACTTATCTGGATTTTTTTAGAACCAACCAATTTTATTTCAATGGTTTTTGTGCTCTATACACATATTATATTAACCCTCTTCAACCTCAAGTATAAAAAGACTCGCTCGTTCAATGTACAGTCCAATAATTATCCAATGTAACAAAAACAAGAAAACTTACCATGTCGGTTCCAAGATCGATGCAAAGGATTGTTACGGTACCGAGGGGCAGCGGGATGTCGCAGAGGATGAAGGCGAGGAAGGGTGAGATCTCGGGGATGTTGGAGGTCAGGGTGTAGGCGATGGACTTCTTCAGGTTGTCGAAGATCAGCCGGCCCTCCTCCACGCCCGTCACGATGGACGCGAAGTTGTCGTCCAGCAGGATCATGTCGGCGGCCTGAACAATGGACAGACACTCACTTCACGATGGCCCTACTAACTTTATAATACTTAGAATCAGGCTTTGATTGGAACTTCAGATAATTGATCATTTATTTTTAATTCTTGGGTTACGCGAGCATTGCTGTCCTATATCTTCGGAAAATAGTCTGTTGGCTCAAGTAAGTTAAAAAATTACAGTCAAGGTTAACAAACAATACAATATTATGTTCGATTGAACTATAAATCGAGAAGAAAGTAAAAATTTGGTAATACACTTGGGGAGCGTGCAGGTAAGTCTGTTTTTGATGAAATCGGTATGGTAAATCGAATGGAAAATGTTAATGTTTGCAAGTGGCCGATGTGATCCCGTGCTGAAACTGACCTGTTTGGAGACGTCGGAGCCGGCGATGCCCATGGCGACACCGATGTCCGCCTTCTTGAGCGCGGGCGAGTCGTTGACACCGTCGCCCGTCACGGCCACAATGGCGCCGAGCCGCTGGCAGCCCTCCACGATGATCAGCTTCTGCTGCGGCGACGTGCGCGCGAACACGATCTCAGTGTGGTACCTGATGATAGAATACAATCGTCATCATATACGCCAAGGGATGTCTACTGTTGGAAGTATCCCTGCTTGTATGACAGTTCAGGCCGCTACCTTAACCAGGTGTTACACTGACGTTGCGAATTAGAATATTATTTTATTAAAAACATCCAATTCATCCTTAAATCGGTAATCTATTTGTCCCGTAGTTTATTTAGAGCTACAGACAGGCGAATGAAGAGCTAGCTTTATAATTTAATGATATGATGAACTGATAAAGGAAAGACAATATCGAAAACACTAGATCACTATTTTTTTATGCCTAATTTCGTTTTTTACTAACTATTCGAGCTATCCATCTAGTTTTTTTGCTACGTCACTACGTTTCTTATAACGTATGAACCCAGACAACCTTTAGCCCTGTGTAATATACACGTAATTTGCGTTTATAGAATATGCGACCTTTGAACAAAACAAAAGATGTGACACGACGTCAGCGAAAACATTTTAACCAGGACGGGTTTTTCTTCTTCATCGCCTTTCATCGACCTAAAACAGAACTCACTTCAGAATATCGTCGAGCTGGTCGGAGTTGAGTTCCCTGAGCTCTGTGCCGTGGATGACGGCAGCCTTGGCCTCGCGCGGGTTGACCTCGGAGACGGGGATGTTCAGGCGGGCGGCGATGTCTTCAATGGTCTCGTTGCCTTCAGAGATGATGCCCACAGACTTGGCGATGGCCTTGGCTGTGATCGGGTGGTCACCAGTCACCATGATGACCTGGAAACGAGGGGTATTTAGACCACACCTGAGTTAAAAACCCTAGAGGACTTAATTAAATTATTTTAATAGAAAAACGCGGCACGACACATAATCAGGTGATGACAGCGAATTGCAAGTGCGTTGCTAGCTTTTTGGAAAATATGCCCTCCGTTAAAAGACCCTTGAATCGTATCTATAATTTAAATAGGAACGCAAAGAGTTTATGAGCTGTAATTATAAATTGGAGTTCAATATTTAAACTCACTTTTTAAAGTAGCTACATAAGCCGGCGCTGGTGTGGAATGTTTAACGAGTATTGACGTTATGTTGGAGGTGAAATATGAAGCATTACATTAAATAGGCAGCACCTCATCATAATAACGAGTCGCGTACGGTGAAAAGTCACGGAGCTGTTTTAAAGTTCATACATTATGCAACGCATTTCCCTCGAGCTCTGGACACGTGTTTAAGTTATAAAAACGAGTGAATGTTGGTGTACCAAAAACTAAAACTGTCGAAAAAATTACGGAACGGAAGAGATTGAATCAAATTATGACAAAAACGGCAGCAAGAAACTTTGTTAAGGAACCAAACAAAAACAATAACGAAAATTTTAAAATAAGTGCTTTGAATTTTATCTTTATTAAATTTTGCTGTGATATTTTCACGGATTTAGAAGTCTTGTTTGGAACTGGTGTTAATTGTTCAGTTTATAAACGCCTAATGACCCTAATTGAAATGCAAATTTCAAAGTCCATTTGAAATCATAAGCTAAACAAAATCTAAGCCCTTTCATTTCTGACATTTCGAAGTTCGCAATATAAAAATCGAGCTGAAATGCCAGTAAACGTAATCTGGAAAGCAAATTGGCTTGTCAACGTGACATGACAGGAAATTGGAATCTCACTAGAATTTTACGGGTTGCAGGGTTCGATGGTTTAAACTAGAAAAATAAACGAACATATTGAATTGATTGATTGATTAAAAACTTTTTTTAATGCCTGTTGTTGTATCCACTTTAAATGGTAAGCCCGAAGTTGAAAATGGGAAGCTTATGTATACAACCTAATGGGTTAAGAATATTTTGCATGCAGTTTGATGGCCTTTCAGCTACAGTCGCTAAGTTCATTTGTAGTGCGCGTGTCACGGTTTATGCTGGGTACAGTCGAGTGTCAACCACCGTTCAACAACCTTCCGTTACGGACAGATGTCGTGTTCGATTTTACCTTGCAATAATATTATGACAGTGACAAGTGTCAACCTTAGCGATAATTAGATCTCACAGAAACTTTAGTCATAACTGGCAAACCACTTTCTTGGCCGACCGTACCATGTGTTTGCAGTTGAATGTAATTTAAATACGCCCGACGTATCACGGAATTAGTTAAGGACGTCCACGCACCTTGATACCAGCGGAGCGGCACTTAGCCACGGCGTCAGGCACGGCGGCGCGCGGGGGGTCAATCATGCTCATGAGGCCCACGAAGCGCAGGTTCTCCAGAGGGAAGTTGGGCTCGTCGCAGTTGAACTTGTAGCCGATGGGGTACTTGTCGCTAGGCAGCTGCAGGTCGCAGAACCCGAGCACGCGCTCGCCGAGACCGCCCAGCTCGAGGTACGCGTTGTTGAAGGCTTCCTTCATCTCCTCGTCCAGGACCTGTGGAGAGGGGTTTGGTGTAGCTTTCGATTAAAAACGAGTGACTCAGTAGACAAACTTAATACAGTTAGTGTTAATAGTGCGCCGGAACGTTTTATGAACAGTGTAATTGAAAGTTAAATTAGTGTAGGTAAGCACCAAACTAGGGATAATGTCGCTGTTTCCCGCACGAATGTACAAAGATCACGGCTCACCACCGATTTATGGTGATTATGCTTAGTGCCTGTCACTAATACACTGGTAAACATCTTCGCCTAAGTGTGCAAAATGTGGTTACAGAATTATCAAAAAGCTTTTATAGTTGTTGGAAATTCTGTAGCTCTGCCTACCCCACTCTGGGAATAAAGGCGTGAGTTTATGTATGTATGCTTAGTGCAAGCAACCTCCATTTCAAAAACTCGTTGACAACTATTACAAATGTAATTTGCAAGTTTTTTTTTTCATACTTTTCTAATAAGCCACATGCCAAGTTTGAAGTCTCGTGGCCCGAAAGATCCGCAATGCGTAAGCGGTTTTAGGTAGGTAGCCGGGCGTCGCTAACTTAGTTAAGTTTTTGCTGACAAAGGAAATAGGGAAAGCTTATGGAATCCTTTGTTCTGAAAATTTAACGTAACCGACGGATTAACTTATTCCATTTTGAAGTTTAAGCGTAGATTAACCTTTTCCTTTCCGCCGATAAAGATGGTGCTGCAGCGTTCGAGGATCCTTTCAGGGGCGCCCTTCATCACGAGCAGATGGCGCGGGTCGTTGGGGTCATCGCTCTCGTGGGTCGAAACCTGGTACTTGTTGGTCGAGTTGAACGGAATCTCGCAGGCCTTCTTGTTGCGTTTTCTGATCGACAGCACGTCTCCGAGCGCCAGTTCCATGCACTTCAGCAGAGCGGCTTCGGAGGCGTCACCGGCGACTTCCTTCTTCAGAATAGGCACACCATCCTGGCCACCCTTGAATTCGGCGCGATTGCAGAGGGTTGCGATTTTAGCGAGGGCCTTGAATCCGGGGCTGGTACGGTCTGCGGAAAAAGATAGTCATAAGATACGAGGTGAAGTAATACACAGAAACACCAGGGTTAATATTATGAATTTACTTTATAAACCACGGGCTCATAAAATGATCTACAGGAAAAAAATTTGTAACATGTGCATAGACATATACAATAACCTACCTGAGGACATAAAGTTACTCGAGGGAAATAGTTTTAAATATAAATTGACTGCCTGGCTCTTAGACCGTTGTTTTTATACCATTCAGAAATATTTAAATCGCGACTGACATTTTTAATTTAATTCAATGTTTATTGATTGTGTTACTGTTATTCTATTCTTTATATTTATATTTTGTCATGATTGTCTTTTGTCTTTATTTTAATATTATTTTAATATAATATAAAAATATATAATTATAATTATAATAAAAAGATATAATTTAAAAATTAATGTAACATCTACACAACTGTATTCTGAGCAAATAAATTCTTTGAATCTTTGAATCTTTTGAATCTTTGATACACACAGATGCGGGTGAAAACGAATCTGCAAGATATAACACCAGAAAAAAGTACCATATTGGACGCCAGACTGATCCTCAGTGGTGTCAGCTTCGATGATCTGGTTATCGAACCACATGTGGGCGACAGTCATCCTGTTCTGCGTGAGCGTGCCGGTCTTATCAGAGCAGATGGTAGACGTGGAACCTAGGGTCTCGACAGCTTCCAAGTTCTTCACCAGGCAGTTCTTGGAGGCCATGCGTTTGGCAGTGAGGGTTAGGCATACGGTTACAGTGGCGAGCAGACCTTCCGGCACGTTGGCTACGATGATACCTGTAAATGTTGAGATATTAGTATACTCCGTATCCTGCCACATACATTTTTAGATACATAATGCACAAATCAAGCTGAGTGTGATACACACCGATCAAGAAGATAACAGCGTCCAGCCAATGGTAGCCAAGGATGAATGCAATAACGAAGAAGGTAACTCCGAGGAACACGGCGACACCGGTGATCAAGTGGATGAAATGATGGATTTCCTTAGCGATGGGCGTCTCTCCCGTGTCCAGACCAGAGGCCAGCCCGGCGATACGGCCCATCACCTGATAAAGGTTTAAAAATATTATTCACTTGAACCACACGATATAAAAAGCAGACATTTCTTGCAAAGTTGCCAACTCACAGTGTTGTCTCCACAGCAGATGACGATTCCCTTAGCAGTGCCCTCGACAGCGTTGGTAGAGAAGAAAGCCAAGTTCTTGGTTTCGAGCGGGTTTTCGTTGGTGAACTCCGAGCCACGGGATTGGGGTTCCGATTCGCCGGTCAAACTCGAGTTGTCTACTTTGAAACCGCGCGCTTCGACCACACGGATGTCAGCGGGGATTCGGTCGCCAAATTTAACCTGGAAAACAAATCATTGATATAAGTTTCATACTGCCGAACATGGTTAATATGTACACGAGTTTTCTTGTATAAGAGCTGGCGGGAATAGACCAGTCTGCATTTATGAAACATATTTATTTTCAATTTGGTTTTCGTCGGCTAGTACAAAAATGTGTAAGTTGATTGAAGTACAAACCTCAACAATGTCTCCTAGCACCAAGTCCTCAGCACGCAGCGTCAGTTTTTCACCTTCGCGGATGACCGTAGCAAACTGCGGCACCATGTTCTTGAAGGACTCCATGATCTTGGACGACTTGCTTTCCTGGTAATACGAGAAGATACCCGTGACGATGACGACAGCTGACAATACAATTCCGAGATACAAGTTGTCGTCCGCCGGCTCTTCGACGGTACTCGCCTGGAATGATAGAAACCATTATTAGTATAACTTCGTAAAAATAAATAAGATAATGTATACTGGTTTCAATTAAGAGCACTCACCTGAATTCCATAAGCTATAAAGCAAAGGATAGCACCAATCCACAGTAATAACGCGAAGCCACCGAACAAATTTTTACAAAACTTCACCCATTCGGGCGTCTGCTTAGGAGGAGTAAGTGCGTTTGGACCATCCCTTTCCAGGTTCTCTTTCGCTTTTGCGTGACTAAGGCCCTGGAAAAATATACGAGTGTTAGTACACTTTGCATTGTCGATTGCATAATAGAAAGAGTAATGTTTCACAACTGCCCTTAATAGGCGTTTTTGTTTACATAGAAAGTGATCTTACATTTTCTGGATGTGTTTGAAATCTTTGGTACAGTTCCTCGGCGGAAACTTTATGAAAATCGATATCCAACTCCTGTTTCAGGTCATCTAAATCTCCTGCTTTCCGCTTCTTCGCAGGAGGCTTTCGGCGAGTCTGAAACACACCACCACCAACAAAAATTATACACCAGCTCTTAAAGATGTTTTAAATTTATTTTAAATGTAATTTTCGGAAGTATTTCAATTATATTTAAAAAGGAATGCAAGCACTTATTTAAAATGAAGAAATATAAAAAATCAAAATGCATCATCGAGTGATTCAAAAAGCATGCAATACACAAGCGAGGACGGTAAAGCGAAAGTCCCTGGCGTCAATCCCCACTTGCAAGGAAAAATGAGAGATGGTAATGTAAATAAAAACCTTATACTGTCCGTCGGCAGTTCTATTATCGTCCTTAATGAGGCCGATCGTGGCGACGCGGTACGAGTCGGTACGGCCATGCTGCAAACACAACTAGGGGCTAGACACATTCTACTAGGCAGCCCTAGGGGCAATGCAAATGGGTGAAGGGATGAATGTGAGGCAAACCAGATATCGGATGACTTCTTGACTTACTCGAAATTAAGAATTACAAACATGAATCATCAACAATAAATGGCAAGGTCAAGCGATATCAATGCTCATGAACCAAATCAAAACAAAGCGGGACACATTTTGCCAAACAATACTTGTGTCCCCGTTTGTTTATTAAAAAAGATAAAAAAGTGTCATTCTATAATACAATAATGATCTAAAGAATCAGAATCAACTATGAAGTACAAGCCTTGAAATTTAATTATACTGACCACCGACATATAGTACCGACAATGTATAGCCTACACAACATGAAGGCTGAAAAGCAATCAATAAAGCGATCAGCAGACGGCAACGGGAGCGCGCCCGGTAACCTTGCCGAACGTGCGCTGTAGTCCTGCGAGGGACCCGCGATGCCGCTCAATTGATCCGAACTACAGTTGCGGTGCGATGCGTATGCGAACCTGAGAGCGGCTGGGAGGCCGGCGCGCACCTCGATGCAAAACCGACTCTACGCTCATACCCATATTCATTGCATATCTACATCTTTGCGATTTCGTAAACGCGGAACAGTTGTTCGCAGAACGAAACGGGACATTAATAGAGATCATTGCGAAGGGGGGAAACGTGGAAACGGCCGTTGTTATCGTCAACTGGCATGACTTACGGAACCGTAATCCCCAAGCAATTTGCGAAAGGAGCTCTGTACGTTTGTATACAGCGGTAGATCAGAATGTCAGCGGCTAAATGCGGTCTCGTTGCCGTAAACAAGGCACCCGTCACCGTCGATAATTGATGAACGTTTTCATAGCGCGCCTCATTAAACCGCGCCCTGGATTATCGCGAAGGTTACTATGAAAATAACTAGAATAACAGAGTGAGAGCCACGGCAAAATAGGCAATTACGGAGCGGGCGCAGTGTTGTTTAACGGGACCGCGGCTTAAGAAAAAGGTTCAAAGGAGTACTTTGCGGGACGTAATCGTCGAGGGATTTAATTAGCATCTTGGGTGGCCGCTCGAAACGGTGGACACGAGGGTGCGATGAAATATTCATATGGTGGTAGGGTAGGGTATGGCAATAGGGGGCGCGAGTGCACGGCGGCACGAGCGGCTGAAGACGTGCGGAGCCACGGCGGCGGCGACGGCGACGGCGGGGGCTCGCGCTCGTTACGTAAGCCCGCAGCGCGCCGGCGCGCCGCGCCACCCCCGCGCTACCCTCTACCCTCGACATAAATAGATAACACAAGGTTGCCACCCCGGCCCGCGACGACCGCATTAATAATCTCTATAAATGTTAAATAAAAATATCTAATGGAAAATAGAACACTTTTCTCGTGAGAATCAATTAACACCTATACTAGAATCCACTGAAATCTTAATTCGGAAATGTTATGTAATAAAGGAAAACTCAAACATTCATCAAAGGCGTGAAGGTGGAATGTTGCCACACATTTGACGGATCGGACACCTGTGTCACATTAATGTAAATTCACCTTCACACTCGACATTAGCTGAAGGCAGAGACATCTATATAAACATCCCATCTAGGGCACGCGATTCCTCCGTGAAACGATTACCTAACGCCAATGACCCATTACCGTTATATCTACCCGTCGTTCCCCCGGTGTGAAACTGCTAAATCAGGCGAGTTATGCCCTGAACGGGTTTAGGGAGTATTCAAACTAAAACCGGACTGGAAGAGGGGAATCGGTGAGGCAGGCTATAGAAAAAAAGTAATACTAATAATACCCCAGCATCAAATCTGCATCTCAATGTAGCTCTGGTAAATTTGGACTTACTTATTTATTTGATCAGAAGGGTACTTTATTTCAATCGGTAGTTTTTGGTACAACTTTAGAGTACCTATACTTTTTTTTAATTATAAGTAAAAGTCTCCCAACTTTGAAGCAGGGAACTTCATATAATATAATGTGCTTTAACCAATCATTAGATTAAGCGGCAGTTATTCAAATCCAGAAAGGAGGGCCTTTCAAATGGACATCATGAAAGTAACTACACAAGAGCCGTGCTTATAATAATTCAGATGGCAAATTACCCGACTAATAGAGGGAGTTGTTTTTTTTCACGTAGACTTGTAATTGAAAATCCTCGACTAGCACCGTCTGCGTAGCGAGCCGAAAATTACCACAATAATTATTATGAAGTCGATTCTTTACACACACACGCGAGCTTTGGTGTGCTACTGACCGCGTCCTCATGGCCAGGGCCACAGAACTGCTTAATACCGAAATTTAGTGGCTACTATCGTAGTAGTATGACGTATGAATGAGACAATTATTTTTAACTGATGTAATGAAACGCGACGCGGAACGCTTTCCCGACGCGCCTTCGCATCACATGCCAATACACTATTATTAACTGAACTGTATGAATTAGAGCAACTGCTCTAAGTTGTCAGCTGTTTGGCTTAATATGAAAGTAATTGTTTTAGGTTTTAACATAATTTTGCATAATTTGTTGGAGATATTGTGTAACCATATTGGAAAGTTTAATGTTTCAGGGGAAGGGCGGGTTGCACACCCACTTATTGATATCTAGGGATTGCAAAATTATCGCCTTTATTACCGTCGAGGAAAGTTCATGATGTCAATAAATAGGGTGCCCGCTATAGGGCTACCTTAAAACGACATGTTGTCTGTAAGTATACTTCTACGTTAATTACACGATCCTACAGTAGCTTGCATGCAGCGCTACAAAATTACTAAGTCAGAGTAATGAAACCCTAACATTATGCACCCCTCGTAGGTATGAATTAACCATAAGCCCTAATAAAATAAAAAACAGGAAAATCCCAAGCCGCTAATGTACTCACTGACGAATAAATTATAGGCAGTGACAATATTAACTTTTTGAAGTCTACATACGTGGGTGTTTTAATAGAGCAAAAGTCAATTGAGAAAATGTTGAACACAATCTAAATACATTCGTTCGTTGGAAGCCGTGCATCTTCATTTGATGTGATTGCTTTAAAACAAATAAAGCTGGCCATCAGCGAGCTATTGGAACTATTTTGGGTGAAAATAATCGTACATATAAATGTTACACCACAACACATGATAACCTTAACGTTAATTAGGGAATGTCACGTCATAAAGGTGATATTTATAATCGTTTATTGCCCCCGTAATAATGTGCGATTGCGATGTGTCGCGGGTGCTCCCTGCTCGTGTTATTTTTAGCTAATAAGGGGGTCCTAGCGAAAAAGGTTATAAGCAGGGCCCGTAATTTTCATGCCGCTCACGCAAAAATGACGTCACGCTACATAGAGTATGATTTCATATTGCTTTATTGTAATTATTAACCATCAGTCGTCAATCATTTAATCATGTACAACCTGAGTCAAGTCATTTATTGACGCGTAGAAAAATAAATTCCTACTTGATACATAAAACGTAAATGAAACTATTTGTTTTGTATTCTGTGCTCCTGATGCATCATAAAATTCGTAGGTTAAACACCTTTTGTGTTTAATTTCGTTCTTCTCTTTCAATATGTTTAGTTTTTCGCATGTGTTGTGACAGTGCTGATTTTTGATGTTGTATTTTGATTACAATTAGTACAATAATCGTTTTTGTCGTTTCCGATTAAAAACGGATATTTGTTGCAAAACTCCTGTAACAATAGCAAATGAAAACAATAACTAAGACACTATTAAAATCTAATGAACATAAGTATGAATTATTTAATAAACTGACAATTTGTTCTTTATTTGAGTGACAGTAAGATTCAGTTTTAAACTTCATTGTACTGATTATTTCATCGATACCGGTCAACTAAAGAGGTTGATAATAATAATTATGACGAAATACTAATTGGAATCATACTGTATGTAGCGTGACGTCATTTTTACGTGAACGGCATGAACATTACGGGCCCTGGTTATAAGTATTATGTAGGTAGATCAAGTGAAAAAGGTTTTAAGTTCTAATATACTCCGTTAATGTATATATATACCCTTTTTCATTACAAGTTAAGTTTACTTGAACCCTTTTTCACTAGGAACCTAGAAATATTCTGTTTCCATATTAATTATCAAGTTTTTTAAGGCACAGAGAAGGCCAACGAGCTATCAGGCCACCTGATGGTAAATTGAATTTGAGACCTATATAAATTCCCAAGGTTACCGCCTCAAGACCTAATCCTGAGGCTGCAAATGAATTGCCAACCCTGGACCCTAAGATGTGTCCAGGGTTGGCGATGCCTTTACGCTAGTTTTTTCGGGAACACCTTAAAATGCCGAATTTCTTTTTTTCGAATATTCATTTGTCCGAATTTTAATTTTTCCGAAAATTAAGTATGGTACGCTGGAGCAATTTTAGATTAAATGCATTATTTAATTAGGTATCATACGTAGGTTAAGTTAGGTGTGATTTATAAGCAATAACAAAAAATTAAGTCTTCTATCAAAACTTGCGTTTATAATTATGAAAATTCGGAACTTTAATCAATTTGGAATTATGACTCTTCGGAATTATATAGAGTACCCAGTTTTTTCACTACTTAGTACTCACATGAATTAAATGTGTCGTTCTTGTAAATCTAAAGTAAGCAATATATTTCCGTAATGAACGCGCTAGGGCAATAATCCACAATACTGTTCTATTCAATAATAGTTGACGGGTTCAAGTAGCACTGGATTATATATTTTTTCAATCAATGCAATACAAGTATTCTACGCTCTGGGTAAATTGTATAAATTTATTTATATTGGTAGAAAAAGTTTGAATAATTACAAACGGGGCCAATGCTAAGACATGCATCAGAAAATCTATTTCAAAACGTGGACTGTAAAATGTGGACACTTATTTTTTTTTTAAACCGTAATAGTGGTAATCGAGTCTTACTGTTTTTCAACTACGAATGCTTTAAAATGGTATATACAAAGTAATATAAAATATACATCTGAGGATTAAGATTTATTATATAACTGACCCATTAACGTGGATATTATAGTAGTTATGCCTACTGCGGCAATGTAGGATGTATTTCATAATTTCAATCATTGTTATGCTTGCAATCAAGGCATTAAAAAAAGGTGATTGATTAATCACTGAATTTATCGAACGTCGTCGTATTTATTAACATATTTTATATCATAGTAAAAGAAAGAAACAAGTGTAATGTGGAGCTATTTAGCCTTTTCGGCTTCAGTTGTGTATTTTTTTTCCTAGTTATGTAGTTTATTTATCTCGTTTTTTTTATCATTCTAAAACAAAGTAAACGAAGTAAAGGAAACGTGTGTGAATTTGAAAATTGTGCAAATGGGTCGTTTTCAAAAAAAGTGTACATAAATAAAGGCTTACTGAAAACAAAATCACGATCGCATACTTTGTGTAACGAAAGTTAGTCATACAAACTATATGGGTAGCTTTCGTTACACAAAGGAATCAATTAAGTATTGTTTTTATTAAAGCCCTTAACTATGTACATTTTTTATTATTCTAATTCTTATTAATTGCTTATGGAAGAGACAACTGATATTAATTTCCTCAAGTATTTTGCCTTCGTTTAAGGCGAAAACGTGAGCAAAATAACGGTCACTTAATCTTATCTACTTTAAAGAAAAACGAAGTATTCCTTATATTATAGCCGAATAAGTGTTAAAGTGTTCTTTTAATTTTTTTTTTCCTTTAATACTTGTCAATACATACATATGCGCTGTCACCGGAATCATCCCAGATTGACCAATGTGCATAATTGCATGCGAGTTTACCTGCGTAGAACTTGTTAAGGTGGGTAATTCCACGATAATGTAACGAAAGCTACCATTTCAACGAATGTTTTTTGAAACTTTAAAAGATTTTATTTTTCTAAATATAAATTTAAACACGAATATAGATATAAATGAATCCTTCTATTTTGAAATATAACTAAAAAAACAAGCAGAATGTTAGAAATTGGTCGTAATATCGTTATTATCTAGAGAACCTTTCCCTTTTCTGAGACAAAACAGTGTATGTCCTCACCTCAATTGGGACTCCTTCAACATTTCATATTAAAATTGGTTCAATATATTAGACGTGGAAGCGTCACGAACAGAGAAAGAGACAAACGAATTTTCGTATTAACAATTGGTAACTAACCTTGTTTTAAAGGTTTTTTTTTAATTAACAAATAATAAGAAAACAAATTATTCTGAAATACATCACAATTCAAAAAAAGAAGTAAAATAAGCTTCTTGCAGCTCCGTTTGATTAAAATTCAAATATCTATAAATAATAAACACAAAAATGTCACCTTAAGGAATGTAGTCAGATAGTCTGCCAAGAAAAGGGTCAATGTCGATGATGATGTCTTTATTTTGGTTAATTTTGCTTTATCGAGTCTATTACATAAATAAACTTCGTATTAGTCGATTCAGAATATTAGTCATTGCCATTAGGAATATAGACTTGCCGTCCAAAATATAATAAAGAGTTTATTAACGATTATGATTTGAATGTGAATTTTGTTTATAGAGTGTTTGATAATTACTACAAATATTAATTAAAATAATAAAATTATGGTCATATTTTAATTTTTATTGTCTTTATCATTTTATTAATTCATAATAATCATAATATTTTTCACGTCAAATGGCTTTTCGGATGTCACCATAGTATATTAACATACGTTGGTTGTTTATGCGATCAAAGATCAACCCAAACGACATTATGAGTCCAATCGCATAGCAAATGTGGCATGCGTTAATAAATTATTAGCAGCCGTTACAAATCTATCTGGATTAGAGATGGGCTATTGATTTTTTAATTTAAGAACTATTTCCATGGAAAAGTTTTCAAAATATATTGGAAAGTATTTCCAATTCGTCCTGTTAATGAGTGTGCATATGTGTAAATTAAAATAAACCTGCACATGTATTAAAGACTGTACACGATAAAATCTGGCCATTCATGATCTGGTGTATCTTTGCGATGAATGCATATTTTCAAGCAGTTTTTTTTTAATATGTTGTATAATTATAATACTATATAATGAAATAAAATCGTATCATAATGTATGGGTATGTGTTAGTTTTCGCCAAATATATTCTATCATACCTTTCATGTCTTGTACAGCGTTTTTTGACAATATTCACTCACTTCCTGCTTCTACGCCACAACTGTATTTATATTGTTACAAGCAGTTTTACCCACAATAGAATGTCGTCTTACGAAAAAAATACTTTTTGAAACTCATTTCTATTTGTAGTAGTCAGGAAGACTTTTTACTCCAAGCACTGAAAGATGTTTTTGTATGGGAGGCATTTATTTGTCAAAAAGTCAAATTCGCCAAAGTTAAAAAACCTCAGAACTATCTTAATCTGAAAATAATTAGGAAAGTTTTAACTATTGTGGTAAGATAATTTAATAAGGTATAATTTGGCTTGTATAATTAATAATAATAAAATGTTTTAAAACGGAGAATTTGGTAAGACTGTCAGAAGATCGTGTACAAAAAAATAAAGGTACTGTGGATTATATAAGGGTCTAAGATACAGACGCTCTTACATTTTATTATGATTGTATTTTTATTATGTAGTTTCATAACCACTGACTATTACAAAAAAGTGCTGCTTGAAAATTAGCATTCATTAAAAAAATACACCAGATCATGCATGGCCAGATTTTATCGTGTACAGTCTTTAGGTACAGCGCATCCGATAACAGAGTTCGAAAACCAATAGTAATTTTGATTCTTACTTAATCTTAATATTACGGTCACGAGCGTTAATTTGGGACCCATTTCAAGAAAAATATGGTTGAAGTCGTCAATGTCATTAGAGACATCAAGTCATTTTTTGTTGAGACCAATGGGTGCAAAACCCACCCCTAGGAATTACGGTCACTTTATTTTGTAAGGTTAAATTTAAATCGATCCTTATTACTGGAACCATTAGTTATATATCATTAGACTAACCACAAGAAGTTTTTTCGCTTGCAAATTAAACTCCGAACAAAGTATTCGGAATGTTAAGAATATCTTAACATTTTTATAAATTGTCACAGTAATTAGATGCTGTTTTTTAAACTAAATGAAACCTTTAATTATTTTTACATAATGTTGTTTCACAGAAAATCGTAATGATTTAATCCATTAGTTATTTGCATGGTCAGTTTTTATAAATAAATATTTTTTTTTGAGTGCAGGACCGTTTCATTGCAAGTAACGTTACGCATGAATTTTTAAAAAATTAAATGGTCGCCATTCCAAGGGTTAGGGTGGATTCGGTTTGAATTTTCTATTTTATTTTAAATTCAAATAAAACAGAACAAAGCCCAAGCGTCTACGAATCCGCTGCTCGGACATACTGTAAACTTCTAGAAAAATCCCCAGTTTAAGTTTAAATCCCCAATTGAAATATAAGTCTTAAATGTAAAAAAACCTGTTTTATTTTAAAGTCAAGCCTATAGTTATATTTTCCTAACTGTCCAATGCATTTGGTAGAGTCAGGTTTCTAAAGTCCTGTTAGAAACCGAGGGTCTTGATAGGAACCGCGTGTCTCACCTAATTGATGCGTGCCACTGTCGTCAGAGAGGATTAAGGAAATACTCCAATAGAGCGACGGCGGTCTATGCGATTTAAATGACATAATGACGAGGCAATCTTCTAATAAACCTTCGGCGCTCTTAAGCTGGCCTGGCTCCCGCAACCTGTTATCTACATCCTCCAGGCCGCGCAAGGTAATCTATACCTTCGTTCTAGAACAAGGACTATCTTGTATCGCTGCGTATCTGAAGACGATGAAGACAATTTACAATATAAGTCTAAATTACATTTCCAAAATGGTAGTTCATATTATATGCTGCTTCAAAATAAAAGATATGAGATAAAATATTTTCTGGAAGTTTCGTTACTAAGTAAGAAACTTAACGTAAAATGTGAGATTTTTCCGTTAGGCTATAATGATACCTGAAAGTTGGTTATTCTCAAGAGAGTCTGAATATTTAGCATGTGGAAAACCATAGAGCTAGTGTCTCATTCCTTGGTCCGATCGATACGTGCAGTTACGCAACCCGACCGGCGCCCTTTCAGCGAAAAGTCTAGCTTACTTCCGGCAATAACCAACAAGTTAATGGCGACACTAGATTAATCCATGTGATTTAAGTTTGAACTCTTTAGAGACAACCAATAAGAGATTAAAAAAATACTAGTCGAGTGAAAATGTAAGCATACAAAAGCGCTAACCGCAACATGACAGCTACGTGCACGGGTAACATTTTCATGGAACGAGGTGGAACAAAGGTAAAAAAATGTGAATATGAAATTTTAGCGTGAGACGACACTTTAAACATGCCCGGGGAGCAAGCACTTCACGAGCAGCACTGGTCTCCGGCCGAAGTCGTAGCGGGTCTTCCGCACTCACTGTCCGCGGCATGCACTCACATCTTCACTAAAGCACTGTACCTACCGCCGGTCCCGGCTTGCTACTGTAAAAGGCTGTAAGGTAAGCACTACTTGAAGCGACACTGCACTCACCTCGCCCATTTTCGCTAGAGCCTAGGAAAAAGGCGGATAAAAAGGAGCAAGCCGCCTCTCGGTCTCGCCTCTGTCCCTCTAATGAAGTGGGATGGGTCGTGGCTAGTTCTGCAACAACGGGGGGACCGTTACGGCTTCCTAGTTCCAACGAAAAAACTTAAAATGTGTGCGCTTTTGAGTAGTGTCTTTGCACGGCACTGGGACTATGTCATCGTGGTTCGGAACTGAAACCCGTATGAGACGCGGGCGGAGAGGGCGCTCGGGCGCGACGTTCGGCGGCCTAGCTCGGGCGGCGACTGACGGCGGGGCCGGCGCGTATCGAGCCGACGGCGCACTGACGTCACACTGCGTCACGACGCCAGCGCCGCGCTCCAGCGTCGCGCGCATGCACCGCCCGCCGCCCGAGCCCGAGCGCCGGCCGCCCTCCGCGCCCGAGCGCCCCGCGCGCTCGTAACCTTCCACAACCGGCACGTTGACAGCCTCCGCTGATCGACAGCCTTTCCGTCTGCACGCCATACGCGCACCTTCACTGAGCGAATACATTATCTCATCGTGGGATCTATGAGGGTAGCGATAAAAATGAACGAAAAATCACATACGGTGGCCTTCGTTAATATACATCCATAAAGGATTTTACAGCGTCGGTGTTAAT
>OZ014456.1:5418598-5480484 GCA_963966035.1 Acleris laterana | reverse complement strand
GAGGCATTCAGCCGGCAGGGCGGCGGATAGGCGGGCGGGCGGAAGGCCGTCTCGGCGACGCGCCCATAGCTAATTTTGCAATGAGAAAGACGTCCTTTTTTGAAGGCCGAGTTGGAGGAAGAAGCTTCCTTTTTCCTCTTCAAGTTTTAACGTTTGCAGGTTGCCGATATGATTAATGGCGAATGAGCCACAAATTACTTACAACGTTCATTTAATAAAGGCACCGTCCGCAATAACTTTGATTTCTTATAATTTTTGAGGTACTTTGGTATTAAATTTAGGAAATCTTAACCGATTATTTTCTCTATTCATATATTTTCAGGAAATAGGCATTCGATTTGCAAGCACTGAAATGTAACATACCACACAATACATGGCCATATTTGGCCATAATTGGTAGCTTTCAAAAGTTTTATTTTTTACCAGACTGCAGCGAAGCCCAAAAGGTGGGTTATGTGTTTGACCTGTATGGATGTATGTCCTTTCCTATATGCTCTCGTAACTAGTCAACGAGTCATTAGATTCGTCTTGATAGCCCGAGTCTTGATAGCCCGAGTGTCACTGGGGACATCAAATTCTTAAAATAAAAAAATTCAATCGGATTTTATTTGTTTTAATGTTTTTAATAAGTATGTATCGACGACTTTATCAAAAAATGTAGTCGTGTTTTTAAAGCTGCGTTTTTTTAATTACAAGAAGTACCTACCTACATCATTTGCTTAATCTTGACTTTAGTGGTTTCAAATAAATTCAAAACTACTGAACACACTTAAAGAGACAGTAATGGTCGGCAAATAGATCGATCGAACCTATTACCCATTCCATAAAGTTTCAACCTGTTTAATAGACACCGATTTAGCCACATCGGTTTACTTTGCAAGCCGGCTGATCGGTTTTATGGTGAGCGAATATATTTGTTTTAGTTTTATTGCAATACATTATGATAATGTCATAAGGATCGTATAAACTGGGTATAAATGTTTTACTACTAGAAGAGTGGCGGCCGCGATTTGCTGTCTAAATCCGCAACCCGTGCCCTAACGTACAAGAGAATTTATAGCCGCGCATAATGGACAAGTAACCCACATTACAACCGAAAAGGTGTGAGTAAGCGCGTTACATCTGGACCATTAAATCCTTTGTCGGATCGCCTAAGAAAAATCTTACGGATCTAGACCCTGGAACGTACATGATTTATATTGCCATTAGTTCTTGAACGGAAAGAAAGTTTATTCTAAACGCTTGAATTATAAAACCGTAGTGAAGGTAATTTACTATCGCGATAGAAAGCTGATGCACTACCGAAGTTATTTTTAGGCAATCGATATTAGCGAGCTAGTTTTAACGGCAATGCATCGCAAGTGAGGTAGTCAGAAAAATGTTTTAACTTGGGTATTTTTAAGTCAAATGTCATTACACAAGTTAATTTAGATTGGCTTCTGTAGTACTTAATAAACTATACAACAAAACGAACTCAAAGCAAAGGAAAGTTCCGTAAAGACAAGGATCCTATGTCTGTCTAAATAAATGTTTTATTTGCTCTGTCCATTATTAAGTGTACACTGTGGTGTAGATACACTGGTAAAGGAGAAAATAGCTCCGGTTCTCGACGCCATCACTTGCCCTTCCTAATTACAGCGTGTCTAAGAATTTCTGTGGCAACAACATAACGCTTTTCCACCAATTATCCCTCGCAAGCTAGCCGAAATTATTCATGACTGTTGTCGGTTTCACCCTTCAACTTAAGTTACTGTTCACACCACATTAATTAAATCACACACGAGTTTAAGTAAATCAAGACACGAGATTTGGAATCACACAAAGTGGACGGAAAGTTGACTGGCAGGCAAAGCACGCACGCACGTTCTGAGGGTCGCGTGAATCGTGCAACGCAAGTCGAAAATACTAGTCAGTAAGTAGAGTAGCTTATAGTCCACTTTTGGGTTACATAAGCACTTTTTCAGGCTGGTTACATCACGAGGGGCGGAACTACACATTGATTAAGCAACTCTGCAAGTTTAAGTCGCAAGATTGACCTACCTAGGTATTATAGGTAATCAGTACCTGGAAGATCAAGCGTCACTCGAGTTGAAAACGAATTTTCTCGAAGATGACCACTTGACAGGTTGATTTTTTGCCCATGAACTGTTTTCAAGAACGTGATTACAAATATTGCTCGTTTAATGGTATATGGGTTTTTTTTGCTGTTAAATTCAATGCGGTCATCTTCAAATCACCACACTTACGAGTACACAGATCTTTCTCGTTTTTAGTTGTTGCGGTAAAAACAGCCTTGCACTTTCTACCCTTCTCAATTAAAATTAATTGAGGCTGCTAATGATATTACGGGAATGCGTGTAATTGAGCGATGAATTGAAAAACCGCCCATTAAGCTGCGCAGGCGAGCCACAGCCGCCGTCTCCCGCGGCCTAGGCCTCGCAACAATAAAAAGCAAAGCTGCAGTTTTCAATTTGAGCGTCCGCGAGCCGTGCAGCCTGCCCCGGCGCTATTTTTCATTTCACCGCGCCTACCCTGGACTGGAGCGATAAACAAAAGGATTTTTCTTCCCATTGTTACAGATGATTTATAGTTGCCTGCTAATGTGACTGTTCCACATTTTTAATGGAGTTATTTAAATAGTTAAGTCACAAGAACTCTGTAATTAAATAAAGTGGGAGTTTTGAATCTCACAAACAATGCAAACTATGTATATAACCAGCAGGTATAACAAACACGGTAGTATATGCATTGTATTTTACAGATGTCTAATTTAGTCGTATTTCTGCTACAAACATTTTATCACCTAACATTGAAAATTAACATTAAACTTTACCGAGAAATCCGTAAAACGACGTGTTAAACCCGGGTGCATCGTAAAATCGATCTCGTTCAACCGATACGACACAACAAAGCGATACTAAAGTCCGTATAAATATTAAAACCCTCTTCAACGTAGTTCGCACTCGTCAAAAGCGAGGAATAGGCAGCGATCCCTCTCTAACGCAATACCACAGAAAATATAGACATGAATAACTGGAAACCCCTAGACTTGCCGATCGATACAGGTGCAATATGCCAGCGATCAGGACACCGTAATCTACGCATGCACGATTTGCAGCGAGCGACCCCCCGGCGCCATAGGTCAGTTACTATGCAGTATGCAGCTTTTATTTTATTTCGAGTGAAAACACACGTAACGTGAAAATAAATTATCAAACCGAAACAAAGTAAGATTATGCAACATATATCAGGCAAACTTTACTTAATACCTATTGGGTGAACCGAACAGTTTAGTAACGTGTCGCCGATTATTTCCCGACGATGAAAGTGACCTCGAAAGTTTTCAGTCGGGCTTATAAAACTTTCACGCCCCACCAAGGCGTCGTGGAGGGAATACGTTTGTTACAATGAGGAATGATCCCAAGACGGTTAAGGTTAAACTAGATAATGTGTTAGGTGATATGTACAAGGTAGATCAACATTCTGGTTGGATGGGTAATAATTTGAATGGGCGTTCATCACGTTTTAGACGGGATGTTATTTCCAGAGCGGGCGGCAATGGAGGGCCATTCCTTCGCCGTGAAGGACCGGCTGATATGAAAATTCGTCGTCGAGCAGTCGGTGGCCGCAGGGCGGTGGTGCGAGACGCTGGTGTGAGGCCGGAGGGTACTCGGAGGCTCTATTTGGGTCACCCCGGGCGTCATTCCCCACGATCAATAGCAGAGCCGGCGCGCGCCGCCCTCTCGCTCGCTCCTGCCGCGTTCACTGTTACCTAACGCGTCTCGCACAGTGCCCCACCAACATTAATTATTCTCTAAATCGGTCTTATATGAGCTATTTAGACTTTAAATTATGACCTATAGCCTTATCGTGACTAGTTCCGAAAGCGGTCTCATTATCTATTAATCGGCACAGCTTTTCGAAGAGAGACGTCTATATCTACGCTTGTAAATAGGTATAGGAACCACCCCCCTGTCTGGCTTCTTCCTTACACGAGTGCTCGAAAACTTACGTAACTCAGAACAATAGAATTGAACACAATTTTTAGGACTATCGTGGCATAATGGACTGTAATGAACGAATCATATTTGAACGTATTTCTGAAAACCTAGAGATTGCTGCGAAAACCGGGTTTTCAGTAAATAGGCCTGGTTTGCAATTCATACGCAGAAGAGCGTTGAAAGTTTATAATGGGGTATTCCGAGTTTAGTAGGTGCACTCACGTAATAAATACGACCTGCAGGAAAATTCATGAAGCGCAAACTGCTAACGAAAAGTTCCAGCTTTCAGACTGACTTGGCAACGGCAATCCTTTTATAACTTTTAGAGTTAACTGGGTTATAATATAACTTGTGTACATAAACGAATGCGATTTTTAATCTAATGTCCAAGCCAAAGTTGTTGGTAATTCTGTAGCTCTGCCTACCCCACTCTGGAAATGAAGGCATGAGTTTACGTTATGTCCAAGTCAGAGTTAAAAATATGTAACAGTAAAATAGACAGGACGGGCGCGCATTGAGTACCAGAAGGACTCCGACCATTTGCATTTAACTGGATCGAGTTCGACAAACTTTTTACATTAGGCTAGATGCGATGAGAATCGCCGAGAATAATAAATGGAATGTTATACGAGTTAACAAAAAGAATTAAGCGAATTCAAGCGATGTTTTAATCATCGAAAGCTAGAGGCAAAGAGATAAAAGATCTCGAGTCCATTAGGGGCAGACATTTGCTATACAAACATCAACAAACACAACAAACATCGGCGAGCTTCACCCCCCAGCACAAATTAAGGGGTGTGTTTTAACTTCGCCCGACTGCGTGGGAAGACAGCAATTTATGTAAGGACATTCTATGGGTCCGTCAATTCCTATTGACCATTATCAGTTGTAACAAGTAACCCCTCAATGTAAAATATCTGCACGTCTACGGAGGGACGGGCCGCAGCGCCGAGGGACCCGCTGGGATGGAAATCCATCATAAAAGGCAAAACATTCAAGGTCGAACAGAGCCCTACCGAGAAATATTTCAGAAAGTACACGCGGATTCGTTTTATCCCTCAAAATAAAACGCGAGGTGGACCCATCTCATTTTATCGGCATATACGACTCCAGTATTGTTGTGAGCAAGCACCTAGACCGCAATTCGCATTTCAGAAATAGCCCGGCGAGTACCACGTCGAAATAGAAGGTAAGCATACCGCTATGACGTGTACGTCGAACAAACGCCGTGCCAAAACGTGCCCATAAAACTCGTATACTTATTGTAAACCACTTCAGATTAAACAACGTGAATACAAGGACGAAGTCAGAGACCCACTTTGGATAGAATCTTTGCAAATTTGCGGCCTGGAAAAGAGATACTACTTTTTTATTTGGCTAAATTGCTTAATAAATCTTATCTGTAAACATGTAGCTCAAGGGACAGAAACTGTTATACAATTTTCATTATATTATTCGACTTAGGGCGATTGTGTAATACGAGGAATTTTACTGTACGGCAATACGAATATTTACGGTTACGTTTGTGCAAAATCGGACTGCCGCCGGATAGTAAAATTACTTGTAGTGCACAATCGCCCTGAGTGACTGGCCCGACGACAGTTTTGGTAGATTTGTAAACTTTTTTTATTAGACTAGAAACGTCTTTTGTCTTTTAAGTAGTTTTAACTTCGCTTTCCCTTTAAAAAAACCTGTGCAATACTATCTGTAACTCCAACAATATCGAATTCGATCAGATCAAAAAGTAATATTTACAGATATAGTTATACCATTTCTACGGTTCTGTGATTTTCCGGGCGGGGAATTTATGTTATTTGCCCTTGCTAGGAATTACAGCAGCTTATAACTCTGGGCATGTTTCTCGCATGAAACAGTGTTATTGCCAGCTGCCACTTGGTCCGTTTCGACCCAGACGACTATTTAGTACTGTTATATGTATTGAATACATTAACCATAGTGACTAGACGAGAGCCAATTTTTTTCCAAGTGACGTCTAGGTCCGGTACTAGTTCGGGTTATTCAACTGTATTGGTAACATAAAGGTTTATGCCAAAAAAAGACATATTTATTCAATATAACGTAGCTTGCAACTCCTAATAAGATAAATATTACAAGTTGTTTCTTTTCTTGTAAATATTTCTGTCTTGATACGAGTAATCGTATTTTGACTTATTTTTTATACTTATTGTGTTTTCATATACGCGTATAGGTTTCACTTTAAATAGAACATGTAGTTAAAAGACTCTTAAAATACAATGCAATCGGTTAAGTGTTTAGTAAGTATTGAAAGAGGCACAATGAAACATACTAAGACATCACTGATGCCATTATATTTACGAAGTGCCATTTTAACACGGCTTGTTCTTTGTAAATTACCACATGATTAAAATAGTACATTGGCATGAAGCACGAATTCACCACTTTTAAAAGAAAAATAAACACCCGGATAAAACCGTGAAAAAAAAACAGGAACTGCTGAAAACAAAGAGTTTAGATACTTTTTTTTCTATAAATATTTGTATATATTGAAAACTTACACTATTATTGTTCGTCAAACCTTAAAAAAAACATTGAGTTTTAATCCATAAAAATAAAAGTAGAAACTGACTGACTGATCGATCAAGGCACAGCCGAAACCGCTGGTCCTAGAAATTCCTCCACTAAGGGCTTAAGGCTGCGTTTCCACCAGAGCTGTGCGAGGCAGCGAAGCTGTGTGTGTGCGCGAGGAAAATTCCACCAATAGGATAATTTTTATTTACTAGCCTCACTATCCTAATGATGGATTTTTCCTCGCTACACCACTTCGCTGCCTCTCATATCTCTGGTGGAAACGCAGCCTAAAATAGGGACAGTAGCTGTAAACTAATTTCACGCAAAAGAATAGTTTTCAGTTTTGGTAAAAGGTAAGATAGGATAGTCTTACGTAGTAACTAGTAACCAGTTTCCGGTAACTAAATGATATGTATTTATGTTTGTAAACACGCCTTAAAAATATATCTTTACAAGTATGCTCTCTGCAGAAATATGCTTCTCTAATCTGATAATAATCTGATAATCAGATTTGATGATTCTCGGGAACACTAGCATGTAAACCGAATAGTACTTAACGTAGCAATATTAAGCAAAGTAACCTTACCGATTACTGCAGTATAAGAAAAGATTTAAACTGACAAAATTCAAAGAGACATTAGGAAGGCTCGTGCTAGCCAGTTATTAAATTTATACTGGGGCATCTGCGGACGTATAGTCTCAAGGCTGGTCAAACGCTTCGAACCGCTCAGATCCGCTGAGTAATCGATACTATAAACCACTCACTGCGTCAATATTTCAATATTAGATTTCTTTACAAAACGCGCGGAGTGTGGCGAGGTATAATCTACTATTGTACTATATTCTGTGCTACTGTGATGTATTTTTTTAAATGTACGACAGAAAAGATTAAATCTTAAACTATATTAGCTATTTTTGACATTTAATATTCAAGACATAAAGTAAGTAGTTGAAATACTTATAAGTGTGAATGTTGCCTAAATAAAAGATATCACCAAGAGTAACGCGACTTCAAAATAAGTTTCTGTATTTTTTTTACATGATTATCGTATATGAACGAAAAAGATGAGTGGCCACAGCTATTCTTGCCAAGAGTCATCATCTGCTTATCGAGACCAAACTAACAAATCCTAATTCGGTGTCTACGTTCACCATCCGACTCGATCAAAACAACTCCTAGATACCATATTATTGAATAACCCTCCGGTTTGCTTAAGTATTTAAATTTTCAGCCCATTACGATGACGGGAAGTCGGTCATTATTGACTTGCAAGATTTGACTCGGAATGACCAAACAAACGAAACAAGTTAAATAAAAGCTTGTAACCATGATATACTCATGCTCATGAAAATGTCTAGGAACACACCAAATTGCATAAAATTCCCTTCATCCTACATCATATGTGACCGTATTAAGTAAAAGGTAACCGATGTGAGTGTTCCTGTTCGAATTCGATGTTTAAATTTAATTTATCCTTAGTTTCAGGAAGCGTAAACTACTCCAAATAAAAATAAATGATGAAATGATGATTTCAGCTAGCCAAAGCGGTTTCAAAATAATATTATTTTGAATGCAAATTTGTGGCGTCGCAACATTTGATTCCCGAGTAATGAAATTGCAGGTAATAGTTTTACCTCACTTCGAGGGGAGGTCAAAGTGAATAAACTGTCGAGTCGAGTCAATTTCCGATATTAGATTTGCCTACAGGCAGAAGTGGGGCGCGCGTAACGAGAAGTCCTGCTTTATCTTCGCAAAATAGGATTGACGTGTAACTTATCAAGAGATTCTCGAATATTTATTCGATTTGGGATCTGCTGCTGAGATAGGCAAATGGGTTTTCATTATTTTACGTCTGTTTCCGAAGATCCGCCTAAAAGAAGCGAACATTTCAATCAGGCTTTATAAAACTGGGCAGCAGATGTTATAACATAAAGTCACAATCGCAAGTCGCAACATGTTTCACTTTTGGATAATGTCTTTGCTTAAAATTACATTGGATTCAATGTGGATAGAGAATTTGTAAAAACATCGTCGACCTACATAGCCGAAGGGGATTTGGATCGCGGGTAAAGCCGCGCGAAGCGGGTCAGGCGCATGGCCTCCGACTACTTAGAACATGGATTTACACAGAGCCGACGTTCCGTAAAACATTTCAGTCAATGAAATTATTATAGAGTAAACATTATATGAGCGAATATAAACATGGCGCGTCACGGCCGTTGCTACGCCATTACTGTTGATTCACTCGCTTTCCGTGCTTGATCTGAAGGTGAACGCGAAGGAAGTTTATTGGAGCTATATGCTACGGGATAAGATTTATAGTTCATAGAAACATTCTAAAAATTGCGCACATCTCACCCGGCCTAAAAGTTGCTCTGAATAGAAATAATAATTCAAGATTTCCGTCCAACATACACGAGCATAAAACAAAGAAATTCATAAGGAGGTAACGCCTTAAAACATTTTCAATTTTCGTAGATACTATGTTTTCTATCGAGGGATATCGGATAGCAATGTTTAAGACCTTGTTAAATGAGCCAATCCAATAAAACTAGAGCAGGTGGAAACTGGATAGGTTCGTATAATTGAATTAACGGCAACCTTTAAATATTGTGAAAACAAAGGCTCAGGTAAAGGAATCCCTCAAACTGCGATAAAGACCTCTCTTAAAAGGCGTAATTAATGGGTGGTCTACATAGTTTAAAAAATGTATGTTTTACGTGAAATACAATGAAGAATAAAAATACTTACGCTTTTGGCAGAAAAAAAAACAGTTTTCTACTCGTATAATTTACTCCAGAATTCGATTCTCTACCGTTAGTAAGAAGTTGCACTACAGTTCGTGGGAGATGCAACTGCTTGGTTTAGCAGGACCGCAGCCACAGCTGTCATCGCCTTTACTCACAAAGCCAACCAAGCGTATTAACAGACAAACGTCTGAGCCACCAGAGGCTTATGCCAACCGGTGACATTTGAGATTTGCTCGCCGGGAAGCAACGCAGCAGATTAGTGGGAAACTAATCCTCGCAAAGCCTTTTTCCGGACACCGGAAAATGCATTATACAATTTTAAATCATCAGAAGTCCTAAGCTGCTGGATGTTGTTATGCGTATTTAGGCTAAAAGCTAAAAGGTTGTTTCAAGAGAAAAATTGCTTGATTTTCCCGATGCCGAGAAAACTAGGCGCGCAATTAGAGAAACGAAGGCCTTGCCCTAGTGAAGAGTTAGCTGAGGGCAATTGCTAGGAAATTGCGTAGACCCCGACTCGGAGCGACGCGGAATAGGGCTCGGTAAAACTCAGCCAACTAGTTTACTCGTTTTTGAGACGTCTTAATTAAACTTTACAAAACATTCCATTTCAAAGAATCAAAGTTGAGTGGGATGAGGAAGCATTTCAAATTTCACAAGGGTTGTTACAAGTTCTTTTTCGCGCAGATTGGATGTTCATTTATTAACGTTGTAAAACTTTGGTATGATACGCCCGAAACGACGACAACTTGGGTTCAATTTAATATCTTCATTAATAATGAATGAAAGGCATATAATGTAGTCGTGTTCGTAACTCAGCCTCAACCCATGATACCATTTTACCTTTTTAATGATTCAATATAAAATCCTCTCTTCGGTAATCAAGCAAAGACCAGCACCATTCCACTTTAGACCTAAGTTATCATTTAAAACTAACCGAGTAGCTGTCAGGACAGGTGCAGTTTCCATTCGTACTAAGGCGCAGCCGCGATTTGCGAAAATAACCAGACTAAAGTTGAATGCTCCTCTTACTATTGATTAGTGCACCACAGAAAGAGAAAAGGAGGTCGCTTGGCCTGGCGCCGCCGCGCTTACGAGTTGCTTCCTATCGTGTCTAGCACATGAGTCTAAAACGATATCCAAAATTGAGTACCTATTTTTACTCTATAATGTCATTTTTAAGAATAGATTCTAAAATTATGTAGCAATATGTCTTATTCTGTTCTAAATCGTACATCGGAGAATATATTTATTTTAGTTATTATTGTCAAATTCACTTTAATGGCAATTCCACTCACAATTTTAATTGGGTCGGTCTACATTAACCTACTGTGACCATTCGATCATCCGATACTGTAATCATGATCGAGATGTATGATACACCAGACCAGCAATTAGGGAGCATTTAAATATTGCATTTACATTGGATTTATATAAAACGAATATTACATTTCATCAAAAATTTACTGATTTAGCAACAAATTCAAACCAAACATAATAACGATCACACAAAAAGGTTCAGAACATTATGTGGTTCGTTGTCTGTCTTAAAACCTACAATGCTTTTTGGTGCCAGGGTTAGGTATCAAGTGTCCTGCCTCTGTTAACCAGTCCCCAGGGTACTCGTTACGTAAATCTAGCCGTGAATCAGTCGGCGTTAAGTGCACGCGAGAACTGCCGAGCACGACATAATTCAATTATGAGCCTGATGGTTCTTCTCATACCGACACTAGATCAATTCACACTCCACATATAAAATTTTAAGCACATAGCTATTAATAAGTATACATCTTCGCGATCATTGACACAAAGTGATCATCATGAACACAAAGCTCGATAACTCGATGCTAATAAATGATAACAGCAGCATAAACGAGGAACGGGAAACACAATTACATGACAAATATATTTTTTAGCATTATTTTCAGGACGGAGCAGAGGTAGATCTTGCCTTATTACAACCACTTCAGCCCAGACACAAATCAATACGTGTTTCCCTTACCAACGTAGCCCGTGAGAGCTAATAAAATAAATGTATTTTTCAAGTCACTGGTTACGTTTGATAACCCATTTAACGGGATTGGGGAGGTTTTTATTTGGCTAGAAAGCCTTCTCGACCGTCGTAACTTCGCTTTTACAAAGCCTATCAGATTTTCAATGAAATACTTGGGGAGTTGGCATAAAAACTGAATTTCATGTGTAACCATGTATGTAACTGGTTATAATGATTACAACATATCACGAAGTCTTGGAAGTAGCTGGAAACTAAAATTTTCTTTAGCGTGGTTAGATAACGATACCACTAATTTTTACTTATATAGTCTCATACATGATTCGATTATACCTACTTATGTTTTACAAATCTTCACTCTAATCACATTTAAGTTTGCACCTAGTCCTAGCTGATATCGACCTAAGGTCTTCTAAAAACCAACCACTGACCAAATCAGTCAAAATTATTAAATAATAATGTAATGGCTAAGTTAACGTTCGCGTGGGTTCCCCGGCGTTGCTGGGCTCCTAAAACGCTTGGTTGGAACCGGCAGCGGCCGGTGGCGGCCGGTGCGGCCGGCGCGCACCGGCGCGCACGCCACCTACCGCGGCTTCCGCTCCCAAAGCCAGTTCAACGCACCGCTTAAAAACTATTCACAAATAGAAGTAAATATCGAGACTGTTTATCTTTTATGATTGAGGACATTTGAGGTTTAAGTTGAAGGAAAAACAGGCAGATGAGAGGTAGGCTTAGTTACTTGGATCCAATAAGACTGCTAATATGCCGTGTCGTATCTGGAGATGGAAAGGCTAATACAAAAAGTTAAATACTCTACCGATAAGGTATTGGAAAAAATGAGGGCGTTGCTCGAAGTGAAATTGGTGATATGACCAAATTTTTACTCAAATGTAGCGTTTCCAGTAATCGCTGACGAATATTGTAGTTCATATTTTTTGGCCAAGCTTATATCTTTTAAATACTTAACCAAATTCTACATCTAAGTACATAACATTACGCCTCGTTATAATCCTGGGCTAGCTTATTTGGCTGATTGTCTGCGAAAACGTAGCTACCTATGTCCTATTTCCTGATTAGACCGTAATCCGAGAATGATGGACAAATTGCTGTGGTGGGTGTGGCATGAATGAAATTCGCGCTGGCCCTTCATGCCACAATACATTGTATAATTCAGGCGATTTGATTACACGTAGCAATCCCCATTAGACTAGTCGACATCGTAATTCTAAGTATGATTACATTTTTGTAGTGTCGATCACCTCATTACTTTTTTATGATTGTAAAGTCAGTGTCTTACCGTACTTCGACATTTTACGGATAGGTAATTAACACATTCCTTTTTGAATATGTGTATGGAAAATCGTTACTAAGGAACGACTTAATCGTAAATACTTAGATTTGCATCATCGAGATACAGACAAAACGTTTCTTGACGCGTGCTGGTAAAGGCTTGAATAATTGGGTGAATAAGCTAGATAGCCATATATTTAATTGTAAAATCCCTTCCGTGAGGTGTTGGTTGAGCATGTTTTAATTGCCATAGGAGAGAAAACCTTTGGCGAACTACCTCTGGCTGATATTTAGCAGTAACTTTAATTTTAGCTTACATTTGCGCACTAGTTTGGAGTGCCATGGAGCTCATTGAATTTGCTACTCAGGATACGTAAAGTTCATTAATTGGTTTTGTGTTTCCTATTCTCGTTATACATTGTTGGAATTGCAACTGTTGGATTTCATAGAACTCCGAGTTTTACTCTGAGTACGGCTGATATGATAGCTACTAACGCTGTTAGTTATTAATCCGACGTATTGTTCAAACTATGTAGGTATATTATGGGTTGGAAAGGTTATATCAGAGAACGTATTACCACATAAATAAAATGAACTTAAGTAACATGTCCATTTCAAATTAAGCCAAAGTAAAAATGAACTCTTACGTGTTTTTATTATTCATTATGGTTTCCCACAAAACATGGTTCAAAAGACAGCCTTTAAAAAATAGGACAGACCGACAGACGGAAGGACAGATGGACGACCAAGGCCTTGTAATGGAACGGCTTAGTGTTGTAACCAGGCACCCCAATAAGATAGCGGGTAAAGAACATATGTATTGTATTATTATCGGTGTAGTGTATCGTCTCATAGTAGGTATATTTAGGGAGTACAGGAGTCAAGATCTAATAATGCTTCACTGAAGCATCACAGAACGGCTGATTCAATTTTCTCCACACGCCGCCTTACACTTTTCAAGAGGAAACCTAATACCGTCGTATAATTTTCTTCGTCCTTTATTATTAACAGTACGCCGTGCGCAAATTTAATATGGCTAAGTGGTTTTTGGAAAACAATATAGTGGAACGTGGAGGGGTGGCTTGTACTAGGAGTTAATAAATTAAGTTGAGCCCAAAGTTTCCTAAGAGGGACCCAATTAATACGTCCGTCCAAACTATTAAACGGCTCTTACCCCCAACATAAAAAGAGGGGTATTATAAGTGTAACATGTGTATTTGTGTGTCTGGCTGTGGCATCGTAAGCCCCAAACAGTTTTTTTTTAAAGTAAACGGGATGGTTCTTAACAAGGTTTCATGAAAATCGGTTGAACCGTTTTAGAGATATCAGGTCTAAAAGTAGGGGTCGTAGGTATATTAAGTGTTTTAAATGTTTAACTAACTTCTGCCCGCGACTTTGTCGACATCGTTATTCTCTCAGGAACTTTTAAATTTTGCGGGATGAAAATGTGTTTCTCCAGGGTTTGCGCTATCTCCATTCTAAATTTCATCCAAATCCGTCCAGCCGTTGCAGCGTGAAGGAGTAACAAACTAACACAAACTTTCGCATTTATGATAATACTAACTGTTGCCCGCGACTCCGTCCGCGCAGAAAAATAAAACATAGCCTATGTTACTGAGGAATGATGTAGCATTCTAATGGTGAAAGATTTTTTGTAATCCATCCAGTAGTTGAGTTCATACAAAAATAAACATCTTTCCTCTTTATAATATTAATAGTGTAGATTGGAAGGACAGTGGAATAGTTATATGTAATAAGTTTTCTCGTTTTATAAATGCGAAATCGGAACGAGACCACTAGCGAATCGCTGCGAGCTGATGTGCCTGTGGTGGAAATGAAATTTGGAAAAGCCCGCACGGCAAAATTGATTGCCCGGCCCGTAAATGCGACTGTATATATTCACAAAATTTAACTCAGGCTTGCAAATTAAGTTTTATGGCCTAATTGAAATTTAAAATGGCATTCATATGTTTTCGCTGAATGCACCGCGAGAGTGATGACATTTTCATAATTGGAATTGCTAACAAGATTAAAAAGCCAGGCGGATGAACCTTTGGGGCCCAAATAGGAACATATTTATTTTATGCAGAATCAATTCATACTAATATTATAAATGTAAACCGTGTTTGTTTGTCTCGCTTAAACGGCCAAACTTCGCAACTTATCGACATGAAATTAGTGCAGAGATAGTCAATAACCGAGAGTAGGCATATGCATTTTTTTCCCGGAAAATTGTACTGTTTCCCAGGGCACAGCGATAAACGACAACTACGCGTAGTGTCGCAGACAAAAGCTAGCAATCAATAATAAACATATTTTTAAAAGCTTTATTATTTTTGCTATATTATTATTTGCATAGTATACAACAAAGACGCTCTCCGCGTCTGTTTGTATGTCCGCTAACACCTCCTAAACCACGCAACGAATTTTAACGCAGTTTTCTTTTCACCATCAGTTAGGTAATTTTTCACTAAAGGTTTTTATGTATAATAAATTCTGGTTTATACACGGATGTTACAGAAATCTCACATAAACAGAAGCGAAGCGATAGCGGGTCGCTAGTTCAAAATCACTACATAGTATAAAACAAAGTCGCTTCCCGCTGTCTGTCCCTATGTATGCTTAGATCTTTAAAACTACGCAACGGATTTTGATGCGGTTTTTTTAAATAGATAGAGTGATTCAAGAGGAAGGTTTTTATGTATAATAAACTCTGTTTTATGTACGGGTGTTACAGAAAACTGGCAAACCGAAGCGAAGCGAGGGCGGGTCGCTTCGCTAGTGAACTAATAAATGACTGTTACCTATAATCCTATCCAAACAACTTACAAGTTGATTAATCTACTCTACTTTGATAAAGGAGGAAAATGCGCTCTTTTATTTAACCACGGCCTCTTTCTACACGGTAAAACCGTATCGTATACCTTTGACATGTTACCGTATTGTTAAGGTTACGATAGTTCTTATTTTATTTGACAATACGATAAAAAGGGCAAAAGCAATATTGTTTTACCCAGTAGAATAGAGACCCAGAGCTATCGCCCAATGACTAACGATAATATAGCATATTATGCACAAGAACAATGTTAAGACAAGAGAGTTATCATATATTCCAAACGTTAAACCGCAGGGAGTAATAAGTACCAATAGCAGTGGAAAATTCCACAAAAGGAAGGAAGACATAACTCACATTTCAGACACGCTTCTCGTTCCTCGTAATCGCCTTACTACAGGACTAGAGTAATCGTCGAAATTATCTCTATTAAAGGATTAGTCAGAACAGAATGGAAGTTTGAGCAAACTGCAGTTCAAGCTGGATTTAATATCATTTTTAAGCCGCTTCAGCTGCTTCGAGCCTGGCCCAAGCGTGTCAGTGACTCACAAAGGAAGAACTATTTGTCATTTAAATCTGCCGAATACTATTTTGTTTTTAGGGTTCAGAAGTCAATCTAGGAACCCTTATAGTTTCGCCAAGTCCGTCTGCATCTGTTTGTATGTCACCCTCACTTATTCTCAAAAACTATCAATGTTACAAAACAGAACTCTAATACAAATCCATATTCATACCGTACATCATGTCATTCATGTCAAGCCAGGGCATACCTTCAATTTTGAGGGTTACCTCCCGTACGTCATGTACGACAAGCAAGGCTAAAAATATTATTTTAACTTTACCACATATTGTAATATATTTCATGATTTGTTATTTAACCATTAGGTATGTCTATTATGTTTAAAACACATTTAACCCTAAAAGTGCGTTCTTCTCTGGAGTTACGTGTCCCCACTTCTATTTCAATATCATACTCGTATTATCAAAAAAAGAAACACGAGGGTCGCGACAAAAATATGCAGGTGTTGCAACTTGAGTTATTTCCGTTGGTTATTAATGGGTGGTGCTACATCCAGTATAAACGTTTCATTCACCATTAGTGAAATGTATCTTCTGAGATACAGTACGGCAGTCGAGTTTGGTTTAGTTCGGTGGGTCGCTGGGGCTCGCGTGCCGTGTGCGCTGATATGAGCGACGTACACGACAAACGACATACTACGGGCGTACGTCAAACAGCAGAGGAAGCAATAACGGCCGCGCAATGAATGCAGTGGCAACTCAAAGGAGATTGAATTCATTACTTTTGCGCAGTGCAGTAGAATCTAGACAAAACTAACTCTGACGTTTTGAATTCATTCGTACAAAGCTTTGAGTATTAACAGGGCTTGTGAATTAGTGACTGCGTCCGGCGGGACACGTTTCGCTAATTTATTGTAATGGCATGATTGCCAGGCCGTAATGCCTTTTTACTGTAATCAAGGCAGCGCTAAATTATTCGTGAAAACCAATATCAAGCAGATGGCGATTAAGGAATTACGACTGTAAGGAATAAAGTTAATTGAGCAATGAATGAATTTATACCGCTGTTCGGGATTGAGAAAATACTAACAAAATAAAATTGGCAAGTAGCTTTCAATTCAGAATTACTCGACGAAAAACATTCAACTTTGCAACTTCAAACATCAGGGTATCGAGCGAGTGCTCGTAGTATTTAGTAAGGTACAAAATCACTACATAGTATAAAACAAAGTCGCTTCCCGCTGTCTGTCCCTATGTATGCTTAGATCTTTAAAACTACGCAACGGATTTTGATGCGGTTTTTTTTAGTAGATAGAGTGATTCAAGAGGAAGGTTTTTATGTATAATAAATTATGTTTTATGTACGTGTGTTATAGAAAACTCAAATAAACCGAAGCGAAGCGAGGGCGGGTCGCTAGTAAATAGTAAAAGGATACATAAAGCCACGAGCAGAGGGTTGGACGCAAAGGGATCATCGAGGGTCTTTCAAGGTCTCGCCCTATTGTTCGTGAAATATCCCATTTTGCCCCTTGTCCGCGCCCGTCTGGCTTAATCCACTAAAGAGGTGCGACTTGTATTTATCATCTAAAGGTCTAATTGACTTGATTATTTATGCATGTGCAGCCTTTGATGCGGTGAGTTGACGTAGCATGACACAAATAATCCAGGATTTACGTTAGGAAGGTATCCTGTGTGAATGGTTTAAGGATTAATAAACATCCAGATCCAGCAATATCTGCAGGCTAAACAGATTTGCAAAATAGTACGACGTCGTGTAGGTAAATTGGTTCGCGGCAGCAGGCTTGAGGTTTACGACTGGCTGGGCTGAGCCTGCGTTACGAGCTGTCTCTAACACGCCTCAGCAGAACTTAATTACACTGGACTGGCCTGGATTTGTACTCTATAGTGTAAGTAATATTGTAACCGGTCGGTTAGTAAGGCGAGCTTTATTAAACTATAACTTCAGATAAACACCTACCGAAATATAATACAAATTTCCAACCCCCTTACTAATAAACGGTGAGTAGCGGTGGTATAGCTATACAATGTTTTGTCCTTATCTGTCAAATTCAAATGTCACAATGACATATAAGGACAAAACATTGTATAGCTATACCACGGTTACTCAACGTTTATTAGTAAGGGGGCAAATATTTACAATCCTAGGTACTCAAAAAGACCTGGCTCCATCCATGTGAAAGTTCACATTTAATCCCCATGATATCCATCCCTGAGTTGTATCTTACAACGAAACGCGCAGGGTGAATGGCACGGAGAAACCTAGAAATTAATATTGATTGTTGAACAGCATTTGCCACTTCTAGGGTACAGATGTACATTATATTATAAAAGCTGTATCCAGAACACACTTCCATTTATTAAGTGGCAAATTCACTTAGTATTGTTGTATAGCGTGTATAGCGAAGTTAGTGGCGTTTATGCCGTTCCATGTCTCCATTGAATAGACTGAGTGTCTCCCAATATTCAATTTAGATGAATGACACGTCCGTGGGATACGGTGTGTCATGTTTCGTCTTATGTTACGGCCAAAATTAAGTGTCACAAGGCATTTGATGATTAGATAGATAGAAACAATTGATGGGTATTGAAAGACGTTAGTACCTCCGGACGACCGTATCAAAGAAGTCCAATTATACTGACAACCATATTCAACTATTACATTTTAATTCAGGCGCTATATTGCTTGATCTTAAATGTACACTGAGCGTTATATACGAGGAATTTTTTTTAGTTTGTGTTGTAATTACTGAAATAAGAACAAACTTTAGCCTGAACTGCCCAATCCAATTATTCAGTTATTTTTCAGCACAGTCCGCATGAAATTTCGAACAAAAACGGCAAGGGTAATTCATAAAATACAAGAGTAGATATCGTTGCGTTCCGACAGCAGAGAAAACGGAACGAGATAGGCCGAACCACAACGATCTACTAAAATCCTTCAGAGTACTTTAGCAGCAACGCGAACCAAGTATTTTTCGTAGCTTAAAAGTATTGCAGTTCTCCAGTCGGAGTCTGCAGCGTCGCGAATTTCGTCTCGTTCGCTAGTTACGTAACGCTTAGCCGTCCCGTCCTGTCCAATCAATACGGCGACTTCATGGAATAACAGGCCAATGTATGAGGAGGAAGGCCGAGACGACGAGCACTCTAACTAGGCTTTATACCTCCTATAGACTAAGCAATATTTTTAACGATGGTGACATGGTTTTCCGAGTAACGACCTCTTTCCCTTCTGGAAAATGTATTATTTTTTACCTAAGAAAACTCGTAGTAACCATGACACAATATATTCAATTTGACAACTTTATCGGCAGGTAATAACTCAAACATTCGGGAGATAAAGAACTGAAAGAAAAGTTTTTCCGTTTCGCATCCTAAAATAGGTAGGATAAACTTTGTGATAATGTCACATAAAGTTTTTCCCTTAAACCGCCTAAAATAATAGGAAAACATGGCTGAATATACTAAAGTATGTAAAGGCAAGAGAATCTACTGAATTATGTAACAGTATCGTTACGTAATATATGCAAAGCGTATAGCTGTTTAGTTTTCGGATTGGATTTTTTGTGTATCCGATAGACAATGGAGTTCACCAGCAGACGGTAGATAATCTCCCAAGATTATACTGAAATAAATGGGGCTATTAAACTGAAACTTCTATAGCGCATCAACATAGTGACTTTTATAGAAGTAGGTACCATTGGAGCAGAACGTCCCGATTGGTTCCAGAATTACAAAAATCTAAGGAACAAAGACAGCAGAAGCGCGGCTGGTTCGAGCAAGTAGACAAATTTGTTATGTAACAGTAGTAACGTCTGGCCCAATTGCTGAGAGAGAGGTAAGGTAATGGTGTCAACGACAAGCTAGCACGAAAAGGCAATAAAGCTGTCGGGGGGCTGCTCTCGATATTTTCTTCAAGGTCGTTATCGGATGTAGCTACGAAAGTATTTGATTGCTGTCACGCAACCACCACGTGGGGTCGCGTACACCAACGTATTGTCTACTATTGAACGCGAAGAATATCGAGACGACCCAGCACGTAAGGGCGCGGCGGGCGCCCAGGATATTTCCCACTTCCCGCTCCACTGTACCGTATAAAATAAGTACAATCGGTCAGGAAGCCGATTGTGACTTTTTCTAAGACACGGATACAGATTTTTCTTTTGCAGTTACGAATTGGTGAGTTCGAATAATGGTGCAATAGGAGCCACGCAGTAAGTAATAAAGGAGATGTATTTAACTAAGTCTCAAGATGCATAAGAAATGTCCAATCCAAAATCCATGAAATAAGCACGGGTGTAAACTCTTTATTGCACAAAAACACAAAAAAACAACGTTAAAAAGAACCAGAAACATTAAGGCGAACTTATCCCTTAAGGGGATCTCTGCCAGTTAACCTTTGAGCTATTGAGAAATTTAAAAAGATTTAAAAAAATACTAATTAAATAAATACAAACAAAAAAAAACATTTTTGAACAGAAATACTATTAATCTCAATTGGCTACAAGGAACACGATCAGTTACAAAACACAATCTCTCGCTCTATAATTGATGGATCAAGTTAAGCTCCAGGAAGCAGAGGTACGTCCATCAGGATCATTTACTAACAAGTGACGTAAGCCTTATTTCGGTACGGAACGGGCACTCCCCGGCGAAATTAATCGGGAAAAGTAAACTGGCTTTCGATTTATAAATTGGTTCCGGACACTTATACACATAATGACAAGGTACCTTTGACCCGGTAAACAATACCATCAATAATACCATCAAACTAACTTCTCTGTTGGGGATGCAGCCGAATTCAATCCAAATGACACAACCACTCAATCGCTGACATTTGTGAATGCTAGATTTATCCAGCGCCATTCCAGTTTTAGCTCGAAAGGGTCATGGAGCTGCCATGACGCTGCTACAGAAATACGCTGCTCGTTATTTCACTAGAAAGGTCAATTTTGCGAGGTAAAATTAGTTTAACCTGAAATAACTCATACTATTCTCAATATTCTCCCTAGTTTAGATGTGAATACCTTTATTTTACCATGCGTTGGACATTGATCGCATTTCAATTATATGTGGATTTCGTAACACCGATATTATGTTAACCACCCGAGTGCCGTAGTAAACGCAAATTTTGAAAGAGTACCTAGTGAGGACATGCATACTATATGTATGCTACTAATTTTAGCCAATTTGCAGTAAATCACTGAAAGAGCCAAGGCACAACACGTTCGCGCAGTATTTCGAAGTGAAAACTGGGTAGCAACCGCTTGCAGGCCACTGTTAACAATAGTGGCTAAATTTAGATTATTTCTATGTAGAAGTTACATAATCAACGCGAACCTAAGTAACACTACCTTTGTATGGCTTTTATACTGTCACTCGGCATTACTCTAAATTGGTCCCACCCCGCCCATCTTATTCACGTGAGGTTTGTCAGCACAAACCGCTAGCAAAATTTATCAGGCAAATTGTATTGCACACTCAATGTATACTAAGAGAAGCGATACCATTTCCACATCCCGACGGCAGTTTTACGTAATCGCAATAAACAAAAAAGCTACTCCCTAAATTGCAACATCGTTTCGCGGATAGCCTTCCGAGCATATCTTGGGACCCGTTCAAAATTTAACAGACGGGATAGTTGAATTCATAAACCTAAATTGGTAACAATTTGGCTCGAATGCATTTGTGTTATGTAACACGCGGCGTGACCTGCCTGGATCGATGGAGTTGCCGACCCCTTTACCGACCGATGCACCGACCTGGCTGCCCGGGGAACGTGCTTTAACAAAAGATTCTTCGCTACCATTATTTACTGCCTATTTTCGACACTACGAACGGCTTCGTTTAAATAGTTATCATTAGAGTAAGTAATTTATCGTAGCCATGTTAGTCTTAACACAAATTGCAGTTTATTCGATGCGAGCTTTGCTACGCCCAGGCTCTGGGGAGCTAACAACCTTCTTAGAAGTGAATCCAATTAAAAGGAAAACTTGGCTCAAGTACTTTTGTAGAATTAAGAGCTAAATTGAGGTTCTAGTTAGCTTTGCGCTAAAGTTACACAATAGTACATACTCGTAGTTGACTTAGCGCATGTTACCTACCGCAAGGGGGTAGGGTAGACGATAGAGAAAAGAAAAATGGCTAACGCGATCCCCGCTGTCAACGTTTGGTGGAAGTGGATAAGCCAGTATGGTGTCGGGTATATAATATATCACTACATGTAGGGGTGATAATGGGGGTTATTTGGAAAATGCCAGAGGGTTTACTCGCATAGTTTCGCGAAAACGACGAAATACGTTTAATGTTGGAACTGAAATCTTGCTTCAATCCAACATTTCATAAAACTCAGACATCACACGATTTTGAAGCTAGTGCCACTAATAAACATCGTAGCAACTTTAATGCATTCGAAGGAAAACTAACAACCCCTCTACAGTAATATGATCGATGCGAAATAAAAGCTTTGTAGAGATATTTTTCAGCATGACATATCTGTAACTCGATATACAGGCGCACTGGCGGAGGGGCGCCCGTCGTTTTACAAAATAAAGTAAAAATCCGATATCGGAAAAAAGCCCGAGAGGCGAGAAGTGGAATGTTCGGCGTCCATCATGTCGGTAGTATCATTATTCATCTTTAAAGATGAGTTCATTTTATCAATCTAAATTCCGTGAGACAACATTGCCACTTAATAGGTTCGGATTATTATGTAATTCTTTTTTATTTGTTACTAACTAATTCAGCTGTCCATTCTAAACAGTCTAAAATAAAAAGAACACATATGTGTTCTTCGTGAAAGGACCTTCAGTTGTGTTCCAACATATACTCAGAAAAGGATTCAACAATACCCTTGGAACAACAATATAAGTCGCGGAACGAAAAACTTTTACCCACGACCTCCGAGTAAGATTTGTTGAGGCCATTATAATGAAAAAGGCGCGACCTAAGGATATCCATGTAAACAAAAAAGGGAGTATGGTTAGTCCAATATACTTTACGCGCAACCCATCGCAATTCTCTGAAGCAAACCTAAAATTGGATTCCTTTGAACACGAGACTGTATCAAATGCGCTTAGTGTGGATCGTGAAAGCATTCGAGGCCATCCTAAACAGAATATTGTTCTATTATAAACATCTGTCACTTTCTTACGAATATCATGCGTAGGCTCATTTGCAGCGTTAGCTCTTTTAAATTGCTCTTGGGTATAACTATGTACAAATACATTAATAACACGACTTAGTTAACAAAGCGCGAAGTCAGCAACACGACAACTTATCTTGTCACGTCCCTTCGTCACTTGACAGCATGAAAGGATCGTCGAAAGGTTAGAGCACTTGTTTATGTCAACCGAAACTACGCAAATCCACATCAAAACTTTATTCATTAGTAACTTTAGCGAGGCGTAATTAGTATGTAAAATATATCAAAATATCTGTAACCGCTCGTTTGGATAATCACTTCAAAAGGAAATTATTTATTGATTCAATAACACAGAATGCCAAAGCCAATTCCGAGCTCGTTTGTTTGTACATCATTAACGTTAGATATTGCTTTTGGGCGCCTGTACAATTATTTTAAGCTATTATAAATAGCGATTACTGTATATCACGAACACTTGCTACCCTGAAAGAGTTATACATTGCTTAGTTTGTAGCTGCTCTAAACCTTGAAGATATTGATTAACCAGTAAAGTCGTACGCCGGAGGCCTAAAGATAAATTAAGTTTGTTAAAACAGTGAAAGTACAGCTATATAAATATAGCCTACCTATAGTTAGGAATCCAGACAAATACATATCGTTCGTTTTAGTGATTCGAGGTCAAAAGAGTCGACACAAATCCCGCGGAAGGAAATGCCAGAGGGCACGTAACATAGCCACACAAGATACATTGTGCCTAAAAAGAAAAATATTGCAGGTAGAGACGGGTTACCAAGTAAGAACTGGAATAAAAGAGATGGAACAAAGGAAATCGCGAACAGGATGAATTTAGAACAGATACAACAAAAAGTATGAACGTCTGCCCTACATAATTCTTTCTGTGAAGAAGAAAAGGGCTGCCAATAAACATATTTGCATTGCAAGGGAGGATATTTTGTATAGTAATATTTTGATACCTTTCTTACTCGAAAAAAATTGCCCTTGTAGCTTAAAATTGAACCTTACATTATTGATAACGATAACAATAGTTGTTCCATCCACATTCGTTTTATTCTCCAGCAAAAGATTATGATTAATCTCCGGCTGAATATCGAATATACGACGTGCCGCTCGTAAATCGAACCTTCGGCTCTCAGTAATTGAAAATCAATACCTGTTTAATGAAAATAGGGTGGCGGGAAACAAATACGCATGCCAATAGTATTCAGGGTAATTACTTACAACATTTACGAATTCTGTTAACATGTCCACTTTGTGAACAACTCTTTACATCAAACAAGTTTTTCAAAATATGTTGAGCGTCCTGAAGCAAAGTGATAAGCCTAATCAAAATATTGTTCCAATATAAACATGAGACGCCACAAGATAAATCAACCTTCGAGATAAATGGACCCTAATGGAAATTTGAAAGATTGCTGTTCTGGTTTAAGAATTCTATGTCCTGCCGAGACAGCGTAAGGTCGTTTCTTACGCACAAACTTGTAACCTTTTCCAATATTCCTTGTCGTTGGGAGCTTATCTTGGCGAGACTGGCGCACGCAATGTCGCCGCCTCTTCGAGTTTCAAGGAACCACGAATTTTACAGGTTTCTGTTAGTCGGAACCCTGGGCGGATTGCGTAATATACACACTACGGGCCGGTGCCTAGCAATCATGAGCCCTCTTTATTGGCGCTGTTGGCCTTGTCGCACCCTCTGCCTCGGAACATAAAAGTTAAATGTGTCTGGTAAAAGAAACTAAGTCAGATAAGAAAAAACCTTCAAATACTCGATGGACTAATAATGTCACTAGCATTTCTTTCTAAAAGAACGTTTTAGGTTTCATAATATTATAAATTTTACAGTTAGTTTTTACTTTAATGACAAACTCAATCGGATTGCATCAAATTTGTGGAAACTGAACTTATATAATTTCATCGCGTTCCAGCGGGTATTGCGGTGACACTATTTGACGCGATAATGGATATAAAGATTCTGTGCTATCGAGTTTTCTTCAAAAAGGGTGCCACTCGGGCAAAGTCAGTATACGTTATATACAATAGCGGTTGGTTCTTTACCCTAAATTTCATGAAAATGCTTGAGTGCTCTACATGACAACAATAATTATATTAACTTCACTTATGTCATCTCTTTCGCCCAATGGGTAGTCAGAGTCATAATTAAAGAGTGCGCTAAGTGCGACACGAGGCAAGAACAAAAGACGCTTCTTAGTAATATCCTCATTAGTGCTGCGTTACACAACTCAAGCGACGGTCGCCACCCACGACAGTGCGGCCTGCGTTATGAGGACACGCTCTCATTCCCGACATCCTGCGGGAAGTGCGACCACTTTGCGTCAGTGTCGCTGAGGACGTCAGTCTAGCCTGCGTAGACGATCTGTCAGACGATTGCTACCAAGATATATGGCTGCCGTCGCAGGGACTTGTCACCTTCACAACAACCGGCTGGGTGGATTCATCAACTATTAACCACTCGAGACAACCGCTCTCCTGAGATTCCTGATAGTCTTAAGTACCTTTATCGCTTGCGGTAATTATCGTGGAAAATGAATCCCCTATTGGCTGCGTCAGGCGTGTTAATTTAACCGCGTTATTTGTGATAGGGGCTCTATTCCCACTAGACCCTTTCGCTCGCGACTACCTTGTTCCCTAATTTCACACGCTAGTGGAGTCGGAAATCGGTAATCATGCTGATGTTTTGCCCATCATGTTGCTTAATATACTTCTAATTTCAGAAGGTACCATTTAATGGTAATGCAAAAATAGTAGTTTATGCAATAGTTGTATAAGAGAGGTCAAAATATATGAGTGGCGGAAAGCGCCACGAGTGTTTTTTGACTTAGTTATACACCGTTGCATACAATACTTTTTCTACGACTAGGTTTCAAATGAAATGCAAAACTAAGCGAAAAAACTTACAAACGAACAAACGAAGTAAAGAACAACAAACGAGCGGGAAACAAGAAAATGACAAAATATGTGTCTATGGTTTACTTTGTTTTTAAATTGACGGAATGGAAATATGATTAACAGGCTAGGCGTATCGTTAGGGCGACTTTACGACACCGAGAGCTGTTATGGGGAATAGAGTTATAGACTTTTCTGAAGTCATATTATCTATGTTCTTATAATAGTGTTCGTGACTATGTAAAAGACTAATAAAAGTACAGGAGTAGAAAAACATCATATTCATATAACATCGCGAAGTCTCCTTTTGAAAAGAGCCGGGTGTATGTGGATACAGAAATCTTTTGTACATCCACTAACGATGCTGAAATGAGACGCGGAGGTTATTCAGGGAGTCCCATTCATTAAATCCATGCATAATGTAATACGACCCACAATGTTGGGCTTGGCGAGGAAGGTCGCACTATTCATCCATTGCCAATGACTGCTCTACATTCATCAATTCAAATCATATCAAACAACATTTGCGAATGGAACAGTTACTAGCTCCAAATACCTACTACGTTATTGTTGACGTTGGCTAGTACTTCAATTATCGCAACAGAGACTAATCTTTTCGTGAATCAATAGGTATCGATGTTTGAGACTGAATATAGCCCAAGATTTCAGAAGAGAAACGTTAAGCATGTATTTACGTAACGTAATATAAAGTCTTAGGAAACGGGAAAATGGCGGATGCGCCCCGCCTAGCTCCAACAATTCCCGCGATACGAACTAGCGCGGAAATATTATAAATCTACTTAATCATATAAAAAAGTGTAGAGGAATAAGTATGGCTTATTTTAAGCATTTTCTAGATGTTATACTAGTTGGTTTTAAAAGGGCAGGTTTTCATTTAAAGTGCCTTTTAAACCCGAATAACATGATTTCGCGTTGATAAAATCCTTATTATAACTCGACATAATAGTTTATCTAATAATCACAGAAGACTGTTCCAAAACATGTTTTTACACTCTTGTAATGTTTGCTTAATATCCCTTACTGTCTTTTCATCTACGGCAGCCGTACCGTAACGATCGATCGGTCAAATCTGCCACCGGGACCTATGCGACGTTGTCTAGAAATCAAATGTCTACATCACCGTAAAATAACACTATTTAGACCCGATTGGAGCCGAAGCGTTAACAATCTCAGTTGGAAGAGAAATTCTTAATTTACCATTGACATAATCCATAGCTTGAATTAAACGTCAAAAAGCAAATCAGGACAAGGAGTTCCGCGATTGTCGGTTTCCCGCTATAAACCACAACCTACATGGCACGGAGGATTTCGCCCGCGGATGCGGTGCTAACCTTGAGCGAAGATGAGCGGTTCTTGGAGCGTGCTCTGTCCTTTGACATAAATGCGGATGTGCTCAATTGGTGCGGCTGTTATCGAACCGCGCTAAACACAGCGCAAGGCTGCGCAGGCGCACCGCGCGCATGCGCTTGGCTCTCCAGTTATAATTATGCTACTTTTCAGATTCAGGAAGGTTTATGAAGCTGCCCATGGGATTTGTAAGAAGCAATGGCTCAGTCAGAGCAGCCGGAAACATGGAACAGTCATATCATATTTAATTCCAGGCAGGGATAGGGACATTAGAGACAGAGATAGAGGCAATCTAGATCTGTCGGTTCATTAAAGGGGAGGTTAAAGAAATTGTGGTGAGTCGTGAGTGTTGTTTCTTAGCCCTGTTTTTAATTGCTGTTTAAGTATATGGTAGTAAATATTAGTATATTTTATTACCTAAGTAGGTATGTATCTTATTAAAGCAGTTTTTTTTATTATACCTATCTGATTCTCGGATGTAGGTATGTACAGTCAGCATCAAAAGTAGCTAAGCAGAATAACAAGCTCAAAATGATCTAGATACGACGTATTCTCTTGACAATAGAGTCGAGTGCAAATCATTTTGACCTCTTTGGTTGCGTAGCTACCTCTGCTGCTGACTGTACTAGGTATTTGTTATTTTCTGCTATTATGTAAATTTGTCTATTCTATTGCATTGTCCTTGCTTATTCTACTCCGAGGTTACTGGGAGAGATCCCAGATATGGAATAAGTTAGTCTATTTACATTATCTATTTTCATGCAAACATGTCTTGTACTTAATTGTTTCAAATTCAAATTCAAATTCAAATCATTTATTCTGTAAGTAGGCCCTGTAGGCACTTTTACAAGTCTGAGTCTACCAGCGCTTCCAAAGAGACCACTGTTGAGAAGAAGCGCCGCAAAAAACTCAACAGTAAGCCGTTTTTTTTTAAATAAATCACTTATTACAATACTAAACTTAAGCTACATAATTTAAATGTCATAGGTTTAATAATGAGTTTACATACATACTATCCTTTCCCTTAGTGGTACTTGGCAGGTTTTAACAGTTTTAAATACGCCTTCAAAATTAGAGTTTAAATGTCGGAGGCGTTGTATACTATAATAATTATGAACATTAAAATTTCAAAAATATGTAAACATGACTCTGCTGCAAGGGGATAAGGTTGTAATATATTTCTGAAACTGTTCTTTTAGATGCTCATTTAAATATTACCCAAACTAAATTCTCCCATAACATCTTTTCTCCATTTCTAGAATTCAAAAATCCTTTGGGTGCCATAACATTTACAAGTTTTATTTTTCAACATTTACAAACCTCTTTATTAAAGGTCTGCATTAAAATTGTACACACTGAGAGGGAACGCTGTATTCACCACACAAAACAGCCCCCGCCATGGTATGGGCATGCTTTTTAGTATGGGATCACAACGCACTGCGCCGCCTCTGCTCTTAGTGCATATAGGACGATAAACAAAACCTGAGCCTCAATATAGAATAAAATTGTACAGTCCTTAATAATGTTTTTTCTGTACGGACACAAACACTGATTAATAAATTTAATATAAAACTGTTCCATTGGTTGAAAGAAAAACTTATTATTCCATAGAATTTCAAAACAAGCATTAAATTGTATTTAAAGGACCAACCGTATGACTAATGACTTTCTAATAATAACCAGTAATGAAACCTAGTACCATTAGGTGCGGCAGGTTACTATCAAATAGGCTAACTGCTTTTTTATCATATTTCATAACCAACCAATAAAAATTAAGATTCCTAATGTAACAAAATATTATGCAAGTTAATTTCTCAAATCCTAAATTTTTAAAGTGCTCATATACAGGATCCAGATAACAAGAAGTTACGGCATATTCGTCATCTAAGCCCAAAGAGGCTGGCTACTGGTTACATGAACACCCATCGCCAAATACTGGTACTTTATTAGATCCTGAAACTCTCTGAATTTCTATTTGTTTGCGTCTTGGTGTCCAGGTCTGCACCCCCACACAAATGCCCCTGTGGCAACAAAGTAGATTGTCTGAGTCACCACAAACATTCATGCCAAAAAAGTGCAGGCTGCTTCTCACACACACACACCGCTCAATGACATAACATGCCAGTTTTAGTTGTTGCTTTTTATTATATTTAAAGTGTATTAAGTTTTTAATGTGTCATTGAGCCCAACTAGTTCTCTTTGTTTTTTTTTGTTTTCGCAAATTCCATATGTCACCCAGCATAGAATATTTTATTTTATTGATTTAATTTATTGAACAAGTTCAAGTGAGATATGGTACATACTAATCTTGATTATACTTATTGTACAATTTAAACGTTGTGTTTGAATACACATATTTAATTTATAACCGAATTTTCCAATATCCGTTTTTGTCGGCAAGTTTAACCGGCTCTACGAACTTCGACTACTATTTCGTGAATTAAAAACACCAGCAAGAGGTTGAACTTTGAAGAATATACACATCTAAACCTTGTTCCATCGAACCGGCAACTTATTTAACGTGGCATAATAGAAACTTTGAGTGAAAATGTTCAAAAACTTAAATTCCAACTGGACACCTACCAGGGCGTGGCCTTTTCTACTAAGAAATATCGTTAACAATCTACTAAAGACCTAGAAAAAATATACTCAAACAATACAAATCACGTTGCGTCAAATACACACTATTTCAGGACACTTACACTAAGAAAATAAGGGGAAAAAAGTTAAACATTATCGGTACTCACGTCAAGAGACTCCTTCGACGCCATCTTTCACAAACAATTTGACGTTTATATCAAAATCGATAACAAAGCAGAAAGCGTTTCGTTATTGGCATAGGTTATTGGTTACTGGATTGTTGGGCGGCGAAGCCGATGAAAGTCAAGAAAAACGGAAATAATTGAAGATTGAAAAAGTAAGCATTATCAATATACAATTATGATATTTCAATAACATGCGATCCAAATGAAGACGGAGAAGAGAATATGAATATTGAACTCTACAGTCCGAGACAGACGTGCGAGTACATAAGCATACTTAAAGCACGACGACGTTTTTCGCTTATGTTTATCTTAAGAAGTTCGCGTACTTAGGGTGACACCCGGGCGAGTAAAGTCACCGAGCCAGAAGTACGGCGTACTTACTCGACCCTCTATCACCCCTTTAATGGTTCCCCACAAAAACACACATATATAAATCCTCGCTCCACATTAATCGATCTTGCTTCTTGAACACTTTCGTCGTCCCGTGGAGTAGATTTTTCTTTTTCTTACATACGTAAACTCACGCCTTCATTATTATTCTACTATTGATTATTCTCCTTCTTATTTTCTATTAATGGCGTTCCAATGTGGGAATAGATTATTAGATATTAATATCTTTTCATATCATAATGTTGGGCTCACTTCTGTAAAGATTCTTGTTGGCATCTTTTTCTTTAATTATAAAGTGTGAAAGACGCCAGTAAAAACATTCACCGTATCCCGCAGATGTGGCCTCCGCATAACTTGAATAAAGTTTGAAAATTTTCCGTACATACATACATACATTAAATCACGCCTGTTTCCCAGAGGGGTAAGCAGAGACCACTTCCTTCCACCTGCTACGATCTTGACAAATTTCTTTCGCTTCTTCCACATTCATACATCGAGTCATGCACGCACGTCGGTTTCGGGTACTTAAGATTCGGCCCTTTTCCGTATTTTTTTTATATTAACATGGCAATTATTTTAAAACGTTTATACGTCAAAACTGTCAAAACATATTTGTCTGTCTATCTATAGATAAAACTTCAAACTGACGTGGAGTATCGAAATCGCAAATTTATTTTGCGTTTGAATAAATAATAAAAAAAGACTATAACATTTGTAAGTTCTAAATAGCCACAAAATCCTTTTTTCTAAATTATGAATGATTTTTTGAAGGAGAAAACATAAATTGCAAAGGTCACAAAAGTAAGTTTTGCTAATTGAAATATACATTAACTATTGACTTCGGAAACTCGTTATCAGTAATACCACTATAATTTCTTAATAAATTTACCCCCTCGCGAAGTATAATCTTAATAAGAGTTAAATATTTTAGGTTTCAGGCGTATTATATCCATGACTATACTCAAAGGCTACATTGTTCTTTCTTTTGTATTGGTTTGAAAGCGTAAATAATGATGCGCCGGCATTCCTCTCATTATCTTCATTTGTTGTAATATAAGCTGCTGCGTGCCTAGACTTGGATATGTACTAAAGTGGAATGTTTTTAAACAGATACACCCACTAAACGTAAGTTTTTGAGCTAATATAGAGAGTAGTATTTTTATTTCTATTTTGATGGGTCATGGATACAATAAGCATTTGATTTATTTCCAGTATTTAAGTCTGATTACATTGAATTTGTCTTTACTGTTGTTTGCCAATGGCCACAATACTAAACATCATAAACATTACAGAGTATAAAAACTCCTTATCTCAAAAGAGTTTTTATCCAATAACAGGCTAACACAGCACACTTGTACACTAAAATGTGCTTACATGTTTGACAGATCATCATCACAAGCAAACCTAGCAAGATGAAGTAGGTAACATAGATATTACTTAACATTAGATTTAAAACTTCAAGTCATTTCAAAATCAACATCATTATGCTTGTGGTCCCTGAACCGATTTTTTTATATGCTCAGCAGTGTTTATGCTTGTTGTGTTCTTTAAAAGTTTATAATATAATTTATGAAGTTTATTTATTTTGATTAAGTAATATTTGTAGTTACTGATTCTTAGCCTGAAGGTGTTGTTTTTATGTATATAATTGAACTATACTACTTTGGAACAGTAAAGATATGAACCAGTTTAATATCAGTCTAGCACTCTGCTTACTATTTTACGAGTATGTAACAGGCAGAGATTCGTTAGCAATTCTTGAAAACAAATTGCTTTAGAATATCAATGTACTGTACTGCCTATATTAAATCATATTAACTCTTTGTAATTTAGTATCAAGTGAAGAATGTTATTGAACTGGGAATAAAATTTTCTTTCTTTTGCTTTTGTTGTACACATAAATTTTTGTTTTAGTCGTGTGATGAGGTAGGTAGCTTAAGCAAGGTAATCTTAGAATACCTTTAACTATACCTGTGTATAATTCTTTCATTGAATCATGTTAGTATAAATATTTGAATCTTAAACTAAGACTATATCAGCTGACACATTACATGATTCCCATATAAAATCGATGCAGGTTCCTGGAGAATGTGAAATGGTGCAATAACTAACCTTCTGGCGACCAGATGTCAAAAAGTTTACAGCCTTAGGAAGGCTTAGAAGTTAAAGAAATCCTTAAGTAATGTCTAATGTAATTCACATTAGACATTAAGAGATATATCATAAATGTTTAACATGATTTGTGGCTAATGATTGTATTATATTTTTTTTAGAGGAATTATGTTTTCAGCGGACACATTAAATGAGTAATATTATCTTGCAGCTTTGGATATGTTGAGTTTCAAGCGGCAAACGCTCAATGAAAGGCAGTAGTTGAACTTTTACATAGTACTTTATGTAAAGTGTTGCATTGTAAAAAGTGTGGCCAGGGCAGTTTTTGTACTAGACCACCGCACCGCGTCCACTAACGGTGCCGCCGCCTTAGTGCGTTTGCAGCTTGTGTGATTTTTGTAGCCATATCTTTTCAATATTGTTGGCTCTGTGGCAGTCACTATGTTGTTTTACATCCCATCTTGTGCCTACATAGATCCAAGTTTTTGTTCTGTATCCACTGTCTGATCTAAAACTTTAGTTACAACAGATTTCAGTAAAGTCAAAGTTAGTGCCGTTTCAAGACCAACAGCATGAGAGGGACGGAGCTGTTTGTTAGATTGAGAAAGGTATATTATGTCTCTCATTCTAACAGATAGCTGCGTCTGCTCTGATCTTTGGGAGCCTTAAAAGACGGACAGTTCATTCCAAAACTTAGACATTTAAAAATATAAATTCAAATAAGCTCCTTGATGCAGTCAGGTAAAAAGGAGCGTAAGTTCTTCAGGGTTCATGTATTTAAGTTGTTCCATTTCTCTATTCCCTCGCTTGTTGCAGCTGACTGGTGACGGTATGAGTTTATTTAAAAAAAAAGATGCAGCAGTTATACTATGCAGTTATTAGGATTTGTGAAGACTTTTATTTCGACAGGTTTTTTTTGTACATTTAAGTATGTCTTATTTTTACGAGACTGTTTAGCTAAAACCTGGTATAAACTATATTTTTTATCACTTGATTATTTGTTATCACAAGTGCAAATAACTAACACAAATACTTTGGAAAAAAACCACTATTTCTGTTCAAATCCAGGGGGACAGCCTGGTTTATTGGGTTACCATAGAAATAAATCTTACATACATACATACATACCTTCACGCCTGTAATCTCAGAGTGGGGTAGGCAGAGCTACAGAATTACCTACAATTTTGTTGATAATTCTGTAACCACATTTTGCACTAATAGGCTAAGATGTTTAAATAGAAATAAATCTTATTTGTTTAATAAATATGCCTTCAGAGACATTAAATTCACTATTTATCTGTGTGAAAATACACGCAAATTTAATGCCCTTACGAACTTCAAAAATTACATGACGAAAAATAGGTCATTGACCCAAATGTTTGTTCTATGTGTTAATCTTTGGTTCCAGAAGAGGGCGTCGTTCCACCATGATGAGCATAAGGCGGCTGTGGGCCGTTTTCTGGGCGACATGCATCATGGCATTCATATTCATCCTCTACGTGGTGACTGACCTGAGCTTCAAGTTGCCCAGTATCAAACCAGGCGTGCAATATATTGACGATGTAAGTAATGACTTCTGTATACTAGGGGAGACCTAAGACGTAATACAAAATGTTAGTTTCCGAATCTACTCTTAGGTGTCACCCTGTATACAATTGTATACATACATCATTTATTAAAATTAAACGCAATCAAGCATTTTGTTATCATAATGTCTTAAGTTGTCATTATAATCATTTAAAAACCATTACAATTTGTACGAGAAGAGATTTTTAGATTTATAGCTCATTTTTGTAAGTATTTTTATGGTAGTTCCAGAGACTAAATTGGAAGGTGTTCAAAAATAAAGCCATGAAATTACATCTTTCTCGCCGACTTTCCGTACATTTTAACTTTTCACAAGTGAATTTTAAACAAATTGTATGGTAAGGAATTAATCAACAAAACGTTAACTTTTTTCATTGCGTTATGAAAATCAGTCACACAATCAACACAGGAAAAAATAACGGCTTTTAATTGGTTCCTTGACTATAAACTAATGTTTTTTTTACTCCCCATAAACCCCGCACCCTGTTCCCCGTAATCAGCTCATCACTAAGTTTCACCCAGTACCTAATATTAAATGTACAGTCGACCAAATAGTAGTCTGCCACCTTCTTATGCACATCATAAAGCCAGGGATTCACTAGTCGGCGATAGTTCAAGTGAAATCGCTAGACTAGATCTGGCAGATCGCGCGACAGGTGTCGGGTGCACACCCACATGGGTGACCTGTGTCGCGCGATGTTGCCAGACAAGTTTCGCAAAGTCGGTCGCTTTTGCCTGACGTCGCTGCCGACTCCTGTCGCGCGATTTCGATGTCGTGCGAAGTCCGGCAACGTTGCGCCACTCCACCCGGTGTCGCTCGCGACACGTGTCGCGGCAACGACATTTGTCACCTAGTGAATCCCTGGCATAAAACAACAAGATCGATGACTATAACGATTATTTGTTTGCCTGATAGTTGTGTCTGAAGTGAACGACCACTCTTAGTCGACTGTACATTTGAAATACTTAGTAGGCAAAATTACTTTTACATTTGCTTAACATAACATTGCAGTTTTTTTTCGAACGGTTGGTAGTTAGATTTTAAACTTTGTTAAAGTAATTTTAAAACTCATTTCATAAAATGCAGTATATTAGTTAATATTTTACACTTTAGGGTAAATGGTCTCTCTTTGAATCAAAGCTACGTCACATTGAAGACGAGTTGAACCAGCACCATGCGGTGGTTGGCGAGATCAAAACGGCCATGGACCAGATCGCGGCGCAGTCTCTGGACGCGCCTGCACCTAAAACCTCCAACTTGAAGACCAGCAAAGAACTGCCCCGAGTATCTTATAGAGAGTATAAACAGGTCGGCGAAGAACCGCCAGCAATGAGACCCAAGTTCAACGCCTCTGTGTGCCCTATACAGAAACAGGTCACTCCAAAAACGGATGTACAGGTAACGCTATTTATTTGGTGTTTGGAAACGTTTTTGTAATCCTTAGGGCTTATTTTAGATTCGAATGTTGAAAGTGTGACTCAGTGGTTTAGATTTTAACAACTGTCTATATAAGGAGTTATTCATTTGTTTTGCAACATCCCCTTGAATTAAAAGTTGTTGTCGATTATTGCTGCCTGTCAGCTAAAAGTGTCTAACACTAGTGCCGTTACTTATTTGTTTATTGTTTTGTAGATGTTATCAATGTACGACAGAATATTGTTTGACGATGAAGACGGCGGAGTGTGGAAACAAGGTTGGAAAGTGACGTACAATGAGAAGCAATGGAGCAGCAAGAATAAACTTAAAGTTTTTATCGTGCCACATTCTCACAATGATCCAGGTATTTTTGTTTTAATTTATTTCTATGTTTTTTTTAATTATATGGTGTAATTTATCATCAACCTCGACAACCTCTATTTATCATGATCATTCTAAAGTTAAAAACTTACACCTGACTGATGACTCGATGAGTGTATTATTCACACGATAATTTTAACACTGAACCCTGAACCAATAATTTAATTTAAAGTACTTACAGAATTCTCTATAGTACATGTAATTCACGTAGTTCCCAAATCGAAACAAAGATGAGTAGAAACTAAACTCTATTAGGCTATAGGATATGTGAGTGGTTACATATAGTGCAATCTAAAATAAAAAGGTAGGTTCAGAATATGAAGTCCTAATGAGTATACTGCCTTTTTTCTTTAGACGGCAGTCAAGGTAACCGTAGTACTTGAGGTCGGAATAGAACATTATTGTAGAGGCCTGGAATAGGGATTGCATGTCGGAGGTGGTTAGATTACAATTCAGGCAATCGTTTTCGCCGAACCAAATTGTTGCTACAATTAATACTTTAATGCGTTAATTAAAGAAATAGAGCTAAGATAATTTTTCGTGCTAAGAATAACAAAGAAAATTGTCTGTATACTTAGTCAAGTGTACCATAAAGTAAATGATAAGCAACTAATGTCTTGATTATCGCTACCACATAATTGTAGGTATCCCTCCAGTGTAACCTTATCAGCAACCAGACGTAACTTTATCGTCACCATTATAGTTTAGTGTGGCGGCCATTCTGACGTCACTAACGACCTCGTAACGACTTACCGCCGCGGCGGGAGACCGTTTGTTTCAAATTTCGTCAGATACAATAGAAACCATGTGCCAGTTGTTATTAAGTTAGTAGTGACTTTGACAGTGTGATAGGTTTAAATAGGCTATTTGACAGGTTTTTGAAAACTATCTCAGATTATTTGTTGGTGTTTATTGAGTACTCCAAAAGTGGTTATTTTAAATTCTTTTATGTATTTCGTCTAAAAAAAGGAAATAAAAATTCACTTTTAAAATATGCCGCCAAAACGCTTTCTTGGGCAAGATGGCGTCGCACAGGAATCAGTGACGTCAGTGGTCAATACATAAACAAACTGACATTGGCTAATCATATTAAAGCCAGAAAAACAAACAAACGTCAACTGTCATATAGAATATACAGACATCCTATAATCTGTGATATTTACCGACTCTTGACGTCATCATGGATTCGGCGCCGTTTTCGATAAAATGGATACAGATAAAAAATTATCAAGTTTTATCGTGGTTTTTTGGATAAAAGATCCATTTTTTTAAAGTAAGAATACCTTAAATCGATTTTAAAACTCATAATTTATATGAATATACATAATTATTACGTTTTTTTTCACCTTGTCAAATAACCTATTGACACCTTAGAAATATCATACAGAGAATGGGGAATATGCAAAGATATTTTTGAATTGCATTTCTCAACTTACTTTATATGTAAAAGTGATCACCAAAAGTGAAATTAAAATCCGCGAAGAAATACGTATGATACAAGCATTTTAAACTGATAATAAGACGAGAGATTTGATATGCACTGTGAAGTCATGTAACAGGTCGGTGATAAAAACTCCATGTTAAATTCCGTTTTGCTAGAAAGTGAAAGGAACAATCTTTGTTGGCATTTATCTTTGTTATATTCATAGCTATTCAAAACATGTTTTTTCTCAACTGTTTGTTATAAGAATCAGATTTTATTGAATCTGTGGAAAAAAGTCTTGAATATTCCTTATTCATAAAGAGAATTCCGTAGTTCTTCAGAAACATTTTTGACACATTTACTTGTTCCTTTTTCAAACTGGTGTATGAGACATCGTCAGTAAGAAACGACAACCGTCGTTAACTGACTGAGCGGCCATTAAAATGTCGACACCATGCGGCAGTGCATGAGTAGCGCCCCTGCGGGTCTGTTATGGTTGCATTTATCGCTTTGGATAAATATTGATAGTAAACACCGGTCACTTTCCGGCAAGTATGTAAGTGCGAAAGTGACGGATACTTTATCTAGATAATATCCACCGCGATAAACACAACCTTTGCGGCTGTAAGTAGGCAGTTGTATTTAAGCGGTATACATATAATGTTGGAAAGAGATTTCCGCTAGTAATACAAGTTACAATCGTTTGATAAACGGGGCCCAGGTGTTCCGTCGGCCTATTTCCTTGTCTTTGACATTAAAAAGTATCACTTTAGTCTTTATCCCTATTAATTTAATTTCGCCCCCAATCGTTTTAAGACTTGGGAAAGCGTTCCCCCATTTATTTTTCGTCTGACCCCTACGTATACATTTCGCTGCTTAATCGCAAAAGCGCCACAAATCAAAAACAAATATAGTATTATTTAAAACTTAACTTACCTACATAGCATTCCGAATTTAAATGCAACGCAAACACATTTTGATTTGTGGCCCTTTAGTATTTAAGCAACGATTTATGATTACTATTATTTGTTTTCTAATAAACTAAAGTATTATCTCGAAATCGAAGGATGGTATTTTGTTGTACAAATGAACACACAGCGTATAACACGTATGGCAAAGTTTAATTTAAATAACCTTTAACCTTCGTGGACTCAGCACGGAAACTTGTGGCCACTTTTTTCCTTTAAGTTACTCACAAATAGATCTATTTTTGTTAAATTATGTCACACTAGCGACCCGCCCTCGTTTCGCTTCGGTTAATGTGTTTTTTTTTGTAAAACCCGTACATATGCCTGATTTTATTGTACATGTAAATCTTTCTCTGGAATCACTATCTATTGATGAAAACAGCATTCAAATCCGTTGCGATGTTTGAAAAATCTAACCGTAGACACAGAGGGACAGACGGCGAGAAGCGACTTTGTTTTAAACTATGTAAAGATACACTATAAATTATATGTATTCATTTGTACAACAAAAAAAACCACTCCCATTCCAAGACAATAGTTTAATAGAAAACCCGCTAACTGATGGGTACAATTATATCGCAGGTTGGCTAAAGACATTCGAGAATTATTACAAGACACAAACAAAAGCGATATTCACCAATATGGTGGAGAAGATGGCCGTCAACGCCGGAAGGAAGTTCATTTGGGCTGAGATCAGCTTTCTATCGCTCTGGTGGGATTTTGACGCGACGAAGAAGGAAAAGGATATCTTCAAAGGGTATGAAAAACCTTTAGCTATTAATAATTATCTACAATCCAAAGTCAGGGATACATTGTCGCTGTGACTAAGGAATGCAACTTAACCGGTTATTAACCGTTTTAGTATGAAAATAACTAGTTAAAACAGGTTATAACCGGTTTTTGCATCCCTAGCTGTGACATCTTAGTTCCAGAACCATAAATAATTCGTCATTATTATAAATTTTATTATTACCTAAATCAAGCTTGTGTATGTATACTCCATATTAATTGACTTGTCTTATTTAGTAAAAAAAATTATAACCTCAAAATTCATCATTTTTGGCTAAAACGGCCGTTCTCTGCTGAATAAATGAACTAGAGACCACATTTTGCACATAATTTTCCTGATTTTACATCATGGATGGTTTTATTTTAAGACAAAATTGTAATTTAAGACGAAAAGGGAGCATTTTGAGGTTATAAAAGTGTTTAATAAAATAAGTCTATTATTATGGCGTTTACTTATCAAACAAATCCATTTCAGCCTTTTAAAATCTGGCCAGTTAGAAATAGTAACCGGTGGCTGGGTCATGAACGACGAAGCGAACTCCCACTGGCTGTCCATCATACGGCAACTCACTACTGGCCACCAATGGTTGCTCGACAATTTAGGATATACGCCCAAGAACGCCTGGGCCATAGACCCCTTCGGACACTCCAGCTCTCAACCGTACCTCTTGAAACTGGCCGGGTTCGAGAACTCTATTATACAGCGGGTTCACTACCGGGTGAAGAAGGAATTGGCGAGCAATCGACAGCTCGAGTTTAGGTGGAGACAGTTGTGGGGTAAGGCATCTATGTACATACATACATACATAAACTCACGCCTTTATTCCCAGAGTGGGGTAGGCAGAGCTACAGAATTACCAACAACTCTAAAAACTTGTTGTTAATTCTGTAACCACATTTTGCACACTTAGGCTAAGATGTTTACCATTGTATTAGTGACAGGTTGCAAGCCCATCGCCTAACAATACTATACGCCTTTATTTACTATAGCCGTCTCTTACGACATCCACGGGAAGACATGGAGTGGCACTATTCTAACCCGGCAACCACACGGGGTTCAGGCATCTATGTAAGGACTGTTCAATTTACTAAGCGGACATCAAAAATAGGTTCCTTTACGGATTTTTTAAAACAAATACATCTTTATTACGGTGAATATTTATTTACAATATTAAAATAAAGTAATATATAACACAAGAAAAAAAGAATTAATTACAACGGTAAAAATTTCGGACTTTAGCCCGGATTCGTCGCATAAGTGTTTGCACATCGCTTTTGGATACTTTTCTACAAGCAGCAAACCACATGCGTTTAAATTCTGCCAATGTATTAGCTTCTCGGCCATCCTTCCTCAAGTATCTTTTTACAATGGCCCAGTACCGCTCGATGGGGCGGAGCTCCGGGCAGTTTGGTGGGTTGTCTTCTTTCTTAAAAAAATCGATGTTTTTTTAATTTAATAGCACCACAGTCTCACCAGCATAGTGAGCACTCGCTAGATCCGGCCAAAACAAAGGGGGAATACTGTGCTTTCTATATATAGGAAGTAACCGTTTTGTGATGCATTCCTTTCTATAAATTTCGCCACCAATAGTTCCAGTTGCAAAATAAGTCGTACTTTTGAGGCCACAGGAACAAATTGCCTGCCATACAAGGACCTTCTTCCCGAATTTGTCAATTTTTATAATTTTTTCGGAATCGGGTACAATTTCTCCTACAGCCGCATTGTAATACTGGGGCCCCGGTAACGTACTGGTGTCAAATTTCACGTACGTTTCGTCGTCCATGAGAATGCATCGAGATTTATTTTGCAGCAAAATATCGTATAAATTGCGGCATCTTTTTTTTGACCGTATTTGTTGCTCGGCACTTCTCTTCGGCATTTTTTGCTTCTTATATGTCCGTATATTATTTCTTTTCTTGATATTTATACAGTGCCTACGCTAATACCTGCTTTTTTTAGCAATTTCACGAACGGACATGTACTTTTTGATTTTAACAGCCGCACGGCTTTTTCTTCGACATTTGGGTTAGCCGGGCCACTTCTCCTCCGCGATTTTGGTAAATCGTCGAGCGTATGATGCTCTCCAAATTTTTTCATGATTTGAAACACGGCTGACTTGGAACATTTAAACTCATTTGCAATTTTCCGCAGTGAAAATTGGCCTGTACACCATTTTTGCAAGATTAATTTGCGATCTTTAATATTAATTCGCTCCATCGTGAAAAATATTTCGACAATTAAAAAAAAAAATACGACACTTGATAGACTTGTCTATGTTTATTTTATAACCAGCCACTGCCTATCAGTATTTTTTTAGTTGAAGGATTACTATTGAATTAAGTATGTCCGCTTAGTAAATTGAACAGTCCTTATATGTTTTTTTCAACGTGCTCGAATTTTATGGCTTTTCTTTTAAAATCGAATACACGAAATATTAACCTTGCCTTTCAAGGCAACTTGCCTATGCCCCTGGCTTTACTAATGTTTGTGGGCGACGGTGACTGCGTATCATTGGTGGTTCGTCTGCTCGTTGGCCTTTTATGGCTACAAAAAAAGAGCCTCGTTTTATTTCTAGTAGTAAATCCCAATTTACTCCGCTGCGTTTTTTTTTTTATTCAGTTGATCTCAATCTTTATTTATTTAATTAGAAATGAAATGGTGTTCGTTGGTGAGCAAATCACTCAGGACAGATATAATTTTTTTTTATGTTCGTAATAGTCCGACTATTGTTTTTAATATTATTTTATTTAAAAAGTTGACTGGGAAGTAAAAAATCCCGGACAATGTCTGTCGGGTCAGCTAGTAAATAATATAACATAGGCTAATTAAATTGTTTTCTTTTAGATGGCGTTGGAAAAACTGATATGTTCACACACATGATGCCTTTCTATTCATATGACGTGCCTCATTCCTGCGGACCAGATCCAAAGGTATAACTTACATATTCTCTACCTTTTTGGTAATTATACGATGATTTCTACAGTTTTAAGGCAAAAGCGAATTTGGTGACGCGTAGGAAACCAAATATTTTATCGTTTTATTCTCAGTTTCAAATAATAGTACATAAAATCGGTTTGTTAAATACCTGTACAATTTATTATATCAATTCCATCTTAGTCCTCAGGGTTGTAGATGTCCATAGCCCTTTCAGGACGTACGTAGCGTCAAGTCAAGAATGATATTGAACCTTATTGAATTTTCCTAATTAACAGATAATAGGGCTCGTATTATTTTGCCTTTTAAGGTTTAAATTAAATTGTGTTTTGCTCATTTTTGAGTCATGGAAAAAGGTTGATTTTCAATGACATATAACCTGCACGATCGTATGATTCTGTGCTGCAAGAGATTGGTGATAGTGTTGAAAATTGGACACAATGGACACAATTGATATCTAAACAGAATTAGTATTAGTTTTTTTTTTTAAATCCGGGTACGATTCCCAAGCTGAGTACAAGTTTTTGTTAAAATGTGTTAATGTAGTGTTCTTTAATACTAAAATCGATGACATGGTTCCTAAGAACAGATCTTCGTATGCCTTATTATTATAGTTTCTGACTTTCCCATACTGACCGATTTCAATGTTACACCCTGTATATGATATTTTTACAGATTTGTTGCCAATTCGACTTCAGAAGGTTGCCTGGCAATAGCGTCTCGTGCCCGTGGGGCGTCGCTCCGCGGAAGGTTATTCAGAAGAACGTCGGCGAAAGGTACACGAGTCGTCGCCCGCGAAGATGACGTTTATTATTTTTCCTTTTTTTTTCCGCATATTAAGTAGCCTTTGTTCTCCAGGACATGGCTATCTTTGTTCTAAAGGAGAACTTTCATCCTTCATACATTTTTGGGCTTTTATATAAAGCGCCGGCCAAAAAAAATTTGGTATACATCGCTAGAATTATTTCTGTTGAACAACTTTTATTATGGCACGAAAACTTCTTTTTATAGAGGTTCGAAAGATCGACTTTTTCAAAGTACAGTTACGCACTTTAATTGATGAGCCGTCATAGAACCCCTGTCGCGGTAAGCCAATGATGGGTCATAAGTCATAACCCAACGTCTTTTATGCCGTAATTAAAGTTACTCAAAATAATTACTTCTAGCGACACGTACCATTTTTTTCCGCTGTACCCTTTCGAACATGGCTCAATATAAATGATCTCCTTTCATTAAAACTCACCCGTTCACTTTTTAATGTTTCACTTTGAGCTGAGGCGGTGCTAATCTGTGGTCGGGGCGTCGTGGTGTGCGATGACCATTACTCGTACGACAAAAAAGAAGAGAATATTAATATGGATGCAATATTGATCCAAAAAAACTGCTGCTAATTAACTTTTTATTTATTTATTTATTTATTGTATAATTAACGCTAACAGTCAAGCCACACACGTTAATGAAATCACGGAGGAACAATATTTACTAAAACTAAGTTGAGAGCTTGATGAGACAATAGACTCCAGGTGACGGCTGGCTAAAGCAAGGAATCTAGACTCAGAGTTTAAAAATATGTCTACTGTGCTGTCGCTGTCCATAATGTCGTTGAGGAGTGTCAACGCGCGGTGCAGTGGTTAATAAAAATGTAATGTAATAAATTGGCCCATGAGAATATTCTAGCATTTAAACATCCCAATGGAGTCCAGGGCGTCCTTGATCCTGGATCAGTGGCGCAAGAAAGCGCAGTTGTACCGCAGCAACGTGGTGCTGTTCCCGCTCGGGGACGACTTCCGCTACGACCGCTCCAACGAGTGGGACAACCAGTACGGCAACTACGAGATGCTGATTGATTACATCAACAACAACGATGCGTGGAATACCGAGGTGACTGACTATGTTTATTTGCACTTGTCCCACCGCCGAGAAGCGTGTAGAACCGGCAAACAACTATTCATATCGGCGTCTCATTTATTGACACGGGATCTATATCTTTTGTTGGTGAGAGAGTTCTCGCCGGCTGTGTAAACAGACAGCGATCAACTATCAATACATATATCGCTGCTTAAACGCAAAAGCGCCACAAAACAAAAACAGATATAGTTCGATTTAAAACTTAAAGTATACAGGGTGACACCTAAGACGTAATACAAAATGTTATTTTCTGGATCTACTCATGAGTACGATCAACTTTTACTATGGGAGTAATATCGATATCGGTAGAAAAAAATTGAAACTCCCATACAAATTGTGAAACCGGCTGATATGTATGGGAGATTCAATTTTTTTCTACCGATATCGATATTACTCCCATAGTAAAAGTTGATCGTACTCATGAGTAGATCCAGAAAATAACATTTTGTATTACGTCTTAGGTGTCACCCTGTATAGCACAACACAAACACAAACACATTTTGATTTGTGGCCCTTTAGTATTTAAGCAACGATATACGTTATACATCTCTTTTATTGGCAGGGGATGTATATCTTTTGTTCTTTTCTTGAACGAGAAAATAGTACCGTAATAGTTTAACTCTGCGTCCATAACTGTTAAGTAACTCACTGTTGGAAACACGTCGAAAACAATATTGTTTTACCGAGTTAAATAGAGGCCCTGCCTAAGCTTCGCTGTAGTAATATTTTTTTTTTTTGTAATCTGTACAATTGCAAATTTCAAAATGCAACGTAAACTACTGAAGATAGAAATACACCATTTAAGGATAGGCCACACCAACGCGTAAAATACGGTACGTTGCGTACAAATGGGTCATAGTATTAACATGGCGTATTTTTTTTCGGAACGTAATTTGCGCACCGTTAAGCGTCCGTGTGGTCGGTCCCTTATGCTTCCCTGCTTAATGCTTATGGCTTATAATTTCTAGGTACAATTCGGAACATTGCAAGACTACTTCAAGGCGGTTCACGAAGATGTGAAACTGAACGATTTCCCGGTGCTCTCTGGAGACTTCTTCACGTATGCCGACAGGAATGAGCACTATTGGAGTGGTTACTACACATCGAGACCCTTCTATAAAAATATGGACCGTGTGTTGCTGGCTTATGTCAGGTTAGTCTGTTCCCCGATAAGCCGCGAACGCAGTGAAAGTGGAGGCTGTGTGAAGTGACGCGTTCCCAAACTAAAAAGCGTGCCTAAAGCGTGGCCGAGAAGAAAATATCCATAGACATACAATAACTGAAGTATGCATTCTTATTCTTACCTTGCACTGGCGCAGTCGGTAGGATTTTATCTGAAGGGCTTTTCGCTTCACTTTCGATTCGAATAAGTATTTTTGCCATAATTAGGAGCCAGTGGGTTGAAGTTCCTAGTCAACTACGAAAGTGTCCAGTAATTCGACGGATTTTGAATCTGGAATGAATAAGTGTCCAGTTAATAAGTATTTAAATTCCGTAAACCATACTATTTGAATCTGGAATTATCTGTACAGACTTGTCATCATCGTCATCATAAGTAATTAAAATACTCGTATTTCTATTACATTTTTTAATTAAAATGGAAAACTGAACGTTCGGCTCCACAGAGGTTGGCAGTTTGATACTACAACGTGATCCTTTAAATAAAAAAGAAATCGTCACGATCGAGGTCAGTGTTGCCAGAATGTGTCGATGCTATAATAAAGCGGGAAAAAAATTATTATCGTTAGGTTTTTTGTAGCGTAAAAATTAACAAAAAGTAGATTAATTTATTAGTGAAAACTTATTTTATTAAGAACAATATCAGTCACTTTTTGACACTTCACCGTGACCGTTTTTTGGTACGAGACCGACGGATGGTTTATCCATATTTTGTCACGCAATAAACGCAACAATATTAGGGCCATAGAAAGGCTCACTTATCTCAGTAATGTGTTATAACAGGGGTCTCTATTGACTGCCATAATAATTTTTAGTCATAATGTGTTTCAATTCATAATTTTCGCAAGTCATATTGCACTTTTCTCAGGACATGGTTATTTTTTCAGGATTTTTATAAAACTAACCTAACCTAACCTAACTAATCTACACGATAAACGTTTATCGAAAACTGTAACTTCAGCCTGAAAGAAGTTATGACAAAAAAAAGTATGACTAACAATACATTATGACCAACGATATGTATGGCAGTCAAGGGGATCTGGCTATAACAGTCGTGCTATACCCAGGGCGGCGGAGTTAATAACGGCTCAAGCGGTGTCGAGCGAGTCGGTGGCGGCCGTGCTGGCGCTGACGCTGCGCGACCGCGTGGCGCTGGCGCGGCGCGCGCTGGCGCTGTTCCAGCACCACGACGGCGTCACCGGCACCTCGCGCGACGACGTGCGCGCCGACTACGCCGACAAGTGAGTCGCTACATTTTTGTAATTCTATAGGCCCGATGTGACAACTGTCACGGCCGTACAAAATTATGATTCATTTTGTCTATAATCCTGTGGGGCTAGACAAGTTGCCATCGTTCACGAACGCTAGCGTTAGGTGATCACTGGCGACATGTGTTGTCATTGAAAAATGTATGGGAATGACGTAAGTCACGTGATATATCACTCGTTACAACTGACACGCTGAAAACTGATTGTCTAGCCTATTTAATTTTGACGGCGCCAAGTGACAGGTGATCACCAAAGTGATCGCCTAACGCTAGCGTTCGTGAACGATGGCAATACTTGTCTAGCCCCACTGATGTCTATCATATAACCTCAAAAAGTAAGGAAAACGTCAAAAAGTTAAAACTAAGAAGTAAGCTCCACCAAAATGTCGATCAGTTTTTTTTATAAACACTGACAACGTTCGAAAATAAGATGTAATTCAGTATAATATATTCACGGAGGTCATAATAGCTAATTTCGGCAGAGGATATACAGCCCGGCTAGCTCAGTCGGTAGAGCATGAGACTCTTAATCTCAGGGTCGTGGGTTCGAGCCCCACGTTGGGCGAAACACTTTTTTAATTTCTTGTTGTTTTTTTATTGTAATAATGAGTTTTTAAAAGTTTCTGTATTGTTTTAAAATGGTAACTTATTTCTATTGATCTTTAAAACAGTTTCATTTTGTTTTTTTTACTGTCAAAAACGTGACCCATTTCAAAAAATTAATGCTTGAGGTAGTCAATGTCATTAGCGGGGATCGGAAATTCGGATCGATATTTACCTAAAGTTGGCAAGATCCCGGAAAATGTTGAGTGAATATGGCGTCGGCTTCTTAAAAACATTATTTTAATAATATAATTTCCGGGACTCTGGGATTCTACAAAACGTTTATTTTAATTATTTAACATTTAGGATAAAACGTTACGTCAATTTGCTCCTCAGACTTCGTTAGGTTAAGTTAGATGAGTTACCCGTAAAATAAATAACATTTTTGGTAAATCTTAATTTAAAAAATAACTTCAAATGTTGAATGTCAATACTTAATTACGGATTTATGTTGGCTTAATTTATTTATTCCTAAATCCCGGGAACTTTGTTAATAAATTAATATTGAGTCCGCCTCCATACAATTGAACAACATCGCCGCCGCCAAAGATTAGGTAAATATCGATCCGAATTTCCGATCCTTGGTCATTAGAGAAGCCGTCATTTGTAACTGATAGGAAACTCAACCTTATTTCTGTAGAATATCAGATTGCCTTTGGACCTAAGGTGAGTCACAAATTTAACTGAGGTGCGTATTCCTGGATCGAAAACTATATTGAAATATGTGTAACCGAGTTCAGGAACCATACCATGCTATGTCTATAAAACACTATATTTTGCCCGCGACTTTATCCACGTATGTAACCACTTACGTCTTATTAAAAAATAGCTTCGCTTCGGTTTACCTGAGTTTTCTGTAACGCCGTACATAAATCATTAATTAATACATGAAAACCTTCCATGAAAAAAAGATCTTAATGCTGGCGAAAACCGCATCCAAATCCGCTGCGTGTCATAAGAGGAGTTAGTCGATATACAGACAGACGCGGAGAATGAACGCTAAAACATTACTAAAATATCGTAAACGTTTTAACAGGATGTTAACAGCCATCAAACACTGCCAGTCTGTGCTCCAACAAGCCGCCTACTTCCTCCTGAAGCAGCCCGACTACGTGGACCAGTTCCAGGACGACATATTCTTCAACGTCGACGACATCTGGCGGCACAAGGACGAGATACCCAGCAGGTTCACCATCACCTTGGACGCGCTGTCGTCCACGCAGAGGATCGTACTGTATAACGCGCTCAGCTTCGAGAGGCATGAGATATTGACGGTGCTGGTGTCTTCACCTGATGTTGAGGTGAGGGTTAATACGGATATGTCAATCTATTTCCCAAACTCTATTATACCGCGTAGCAATTTTTCCTATCGCATTTTTCCCCATTGTAATTTTTTTCCTGGTCACATAAATTTATTTTCCATACTGATTTCTATCATTCGCAAATTTCCCCATTGTGATTAGGCTGAAATAGGTAGGTAGGTTTAGGTTATGTTAGTTTTGCAGCATATTTGAAGGGGTACAATCTCGATTTTTTTTAATTAGAGATTTTGATAATTTGGCTTTTTTTTTTATATTTTTTCAATATTGTAAAAATTCGGAATTATGATATTCGTTATTTTCAAATTCGGAATTATTTTATTTATCCTCGTATGTAAGGCCCACGACAAATTTCGTTAGTCCGAAATATAATCTTGTGCTGGTCAACTACAGTCAAAAGTCGTAAATACGTTGAGCCTTACAAGGCTATAGGCATTGTATGAGAAAACACCAGCTTTATGTATTATCAATGGGAAAAAGGACCAACTTCGCTACAAAATACATACAGTGGTATAACTTAAAACGACCTAAAGGTTTTTGCTGTAAAATATTTTACAACTAGCAAAATGATTGACTTGCTTGCACATAGATAGAGAGCCGAAGGATAATTTAAAACAAAAATTAAAATTTTGTTCAATACTTTAATTTTAGTTAATTGTTGTAGGTGTACGACCCCGAAGGAAACCCGATGATGTCGCAAGTGTCGCCTGTCGTGACGGGCGACAAGCGACTGTCGTTCGCCACCAACAAGTTTCAACTGTCATTCCCTGTCACCGTGGGCCCGCTCGCTCTCACCATGTACACTGTGTCGCTCCGGGACACTACTTCTATTAACAAGTAAGTTTTGAATTCGACTCTAAAGGTAGCACGATGATGCCACAAGTGTCGCCTGTTGTGACGGGCGACAAGTGACTGTCGTTCACCGACAACAAGTGTCAACTGTTGTTCCCTGTCACCGTGGGCCCGCTCGCTCTCACCTTGTACCTATAAACTGTGTCGCTTTGGGACACTACTTCTATTAAGGAAGTTCCATTGTTCAACTCTACATGTTTCGCAAATGTCGCCTGTCGTAACAGGCGTATCAATATCAATCAAGTATCAATTACGTTTAATTATTCCCTGTCACCGTGTACCGTGTCTACTAATTAGTAAGTGCCATTTTTTTTACTTACATTTTAACCTGTGGCACATCGACCTCTTGACGCGAGCGCAGGCCTACGCCCGCGGTCTATTAATGTGTCATGTTAGGAGTGGTAAACTTCAGGACCTTGTGAAGGGTCTGCCCAAACAGCAAGCCATCACCTTATCCTTTAAGACTGCGCCGAGCAAACGTCGAGCGTCCAGTGGCGCCCTCATTACTTTTATTGTGTTTTCTAATTAACTAAAGAATTTCCTTGCAATAAGACGATACGTTTTTGTAGCGCAAGTAAAAACACAATTTATGGGATACGTAACAAAGTTTAATAACAATTACCCTTTGAGTAGTCAGCTTAACGGGAAAAGGTGGCCACTTTTTTCCGTCAAGTTGATAACTCAAAGATGAATTGTTATTAAACTATTAGTTGTGTTTTCATTTGTAGTACAAAAAACTACCGACCAATTTCAAGAAAATACTTTATTTTATTAGAAAACACAATATAAGTAATGAGGGCGCCACTGTACATCCGGCGTACGCTCGGCGCAGTATTAACCTAGTCAAGAAACAGTCTTATTCTAAATGTAGCACAAATGTTATTCCATGGTCAAATAACTCCCCGGATAATGGTGACCTCTTCTTTCGGAGCTGTCTGTTAAACGGCTTAACCGATTTTCAGGAAACTTAGCTCAGAATCACCGCTAGAAATCCAGCTTTAAAATGACAAAAAACTCTCCTCTCTTCGGGATGAGGAGGAGTAACAAATTAACACAAACTTTCGCATAATATTAGTGGGATACAGCTCAACCCTAATCCCCAGATACACCTCGTTCGCCCGCGTCCGCGTGTACAACGCAGACTACTGGAGCATAGACCTGCCGAAGAACTTCGCTGTGAAGCAGGAGACGGCGCGCCTGGCCGAAGACGTGACGGTGCAGGCCGGCAGCGGCGCCCGCGTCGTGCTCGACAGCCGCGGGCTCATCAAGGCGCTCGTCTCGCCCAGCGGGGAGACCACGCCGCTGCACATGGACTTTATGCAGTAAGTTTAGCCTTAACCCTTAAATGCATAGCGTTTCGAAAATCGACCGCGTCCTTAAAGTTCATTTCCAAATTTTAATTTTGACAAAGCTAAAAATATAACTGCTTAAATTCTAAGGTTTGAATTTACTTAAAATGTATGTTTGAAATTGAACTTTAAAATATACGATGTATATCTGGGCGTTTTCACTAAAAAGTGTACCCAATTAAGGACTGAAATTAAGGAACTTACTTAGCCATACAATGCGGCCGTCAATATATAGCTAATTTTCGTCACAAAACTGACCAAGTTAAAGTTCCTTAATTTCAGTCCTTAATTGGGTACACTTTTTAGTGAAAACACCCATCTACATCATTATGCATTTAAGGGTTAAGGATCCGATCATACGCCTCGGTGTGCGTGAAATACGGTGACGTTGCGTTAACAAAATAATGGGTCATATTAATTACATGGCGTCAATTTTTTCAATAGTTAAGCTCTGGTGTAGTAGTTGCCTAAGGCGAGGTTTAGGCTAGCAATAAAAATTACAGATGTTGACTGATCTCTCCAACTTTAAAGTTGGAAAAAGACAGCAATATTGTGCTTCTTGCTCTAAACTCAACGCCGTATATAGATTCCAAAAAAACTACTCATGTGTTGCCAATACAATGAAAGTCTTGCATCGGTAAAGTTTTAACTTTTCTAAATAATGTAAATATGTAATTTATTTATATATAATTGTAAACCTAAAATTAAATGCAACCGCATAAATGAATAATTTAATGTAAATATTAATTTCACCTACAGATATTTAGTTGAAACTGTTTTGTAGAAGAAAAGTTCATATTATAGTGGTAATACTTAAGGGTTTAACAACAGTTGGATACTATTATTAATCTTATAATTTGCGTATATTCATATCACCATATTGTTGTTTTTATTTATTACTAATACATAGTTCGTAACTTCTTAGTCGCAGTGTAAAAAATAGTAAATATGTTTGTCAGTCAAACTCGTAAAAATGGCTCAATGGCCTAAACTCATGTGCAACACACATTGTATACAATACTTTTTATCTCTGAAGTCATCGCCAAAGGATTTACATGTCTGGTATTTCACGCCATATTGTGTGTAACCTAATCAACGCGCACGAACTCGCTAGCTAAAGTTAGTACTTGGGTACGTAATTAAGTATTTGGGGGTAGTGTTTTGTACATAGCTATATTTATGATGTACCAAGCCGAGATGTGCTACGCGATGAGTAGGTATATAGAAAACATCAAAAACTTGGGATAATCTTGACACTTAAATAACAACAAAATATTATATGACTACCTATTTTTTATAAATGTGCACTGGTTGGTTACATCTGGAACGTCACAATGACAATGACACTTGTGACAGTGACGTTCGGCCATCTTTGGTAACTTTTTTGGAATCTAAATACGGCGTTGAGTTTAGTTCTAAAGTTAAAGTAAGACACCGATCACCTTCTCCATTTTTCGCCCTTTAAGGTGGTACAGTCATCAGTAATAATGTATTTTCTAACATTGGACTCAAAATTGTCTGACACGTCTTTATTACTGGTCAGAATATTTTTGCTGGCGACTGATCAATGCAGTCAGCGTTTTGTGTATATCAGAGACCTAATCAGACTAAAGATACTCGTACTATTGCTATACTATGCCACTAATAATTGGAATTGGGGTACACCTAAAAAAAACTGCTGTCTATTTCAATTTCGTTCGAAATAATACCCTTTTATTATTACGTTGTTTATTTGGTGCGAAACACAAAACAATAATAATAAAATGAAATAGGTACAATAACATTTTCACGTTAGCCTAGTTGGTAGAGACCCTGCCTACGAAGCTAGCGGTCCCTGGTTCGATTCACTCAAAATATATTTGTGGCGAGTATTTGTTTAGAATCTTGGATGTTTTCTAAGTATGTATATCTGTATATAATTACGACGCAGATGCAGATTGCAGACGACGGATGCGAATTATGACAAAATCATGTCAAACGATATACGTAATATAGATATGACTACAAATGCTTTGAAAAAGAGAACATTATTGCAAATTAGTTATCATAGTTTATTGTTGTAGTAAATAATAGACGTAATATATACAAACACTTAATAGTTTTAAGACTCTCAAGAGGTGATAATTTACAAGTGGCCAGTACTTTCTTAATATACTAATAATGTACTATGGAGGATAGAGGTATTATGTACAGTCAGGGTAAAAAAGGTTCGGCACTTTTGGACCTTAAAAGCATTGAAATCGAGTCGAAAAGTGACGAACCTTTTTTTACCCTGACTGTACTTACTGATATACGTATAACAAATCTGCATATATTTTTGTACATCAATATTACTTGAAATTTAATAAGTCTTATCCATCTTATGCCTTCGTCACCATATTGCATCCATCGTCCGCCCTTTAATAATTACCTATGTTTATCAATGTATAGTTCCCATTATTACAAAGCCTAGAGCTTAGTTTGGTACTATTTCAATTTGTCTGAGATTGTCCCCTTGTATTCCAGGTACGACTCGATGCAGGCGGTAGACAACAACAGCGGCGCGTACCTGTTCATCCCGTCCCAGTCGGCCACCGAGCTCAAGACCGACGCCTTCCCCGAGATCGTGATCACCGAGGGGCCGTTCAAAGCCACGCTCTACAGCGGACTCAGCGGGGCCAACTCCGCCGAGATTGTGCTGGCGGTGAGTACAATAACCGAAGTGTGCTCAAGCTTTTCTGTGGGAAAACAAGATGGGATCCATGCTGGATGGGAACGTCGCCCGGCCGCTAACCTAAGGCTCATCCATGGGGAATAAGGCGGAATGGGTTTCCCTATGGAATCTCTAATCGTCATTTGTCCGAATTTTCGTTTATCCTCAGCTATATCCGCTTAAATTTTAAAACTTAACCCTAACCAACAGAACCGCAAATATAATTGACGACGCGCTGGCCTAGTTGGTAGTGACCCTGCCTACGAAGCTAGCGGTCCTGGGTTCAAATCCCGGTAAGGGCAGATATTAGTGTGATGAGCGCGAATATTTGTTCCTGAGTCATGGATGTTTTGCACCACGAAATGTCTTCAATCATCTGCGATTGAAGCTCAAAAATCACTTTGTGCTAATGTTACTAAATGTAATGTTAGCTTTGATTTTAGCTATGTAGATTCAGCTACTATTGTTAAGGTATTTAAATCGCTCAGTTTAAAAAAAACTGAGGATTTATGGGGAACTTCAGTTAAAGTCATCCATCATGTCATAGATATAATTGCTCCTCACTTAGCTTTAATCTACAATAATTGCATTTCAGAGGGGGTCTTTCCAAATCTTATGAAATATAGTAAAGTCATACCACTTTTTAAATCAGGTGAGATGAGTGATTTAACGAATTTCCGTCCCATTTCTATTCTACCTGTTTTAAGTAAAGTTTTTGAGAAGTTAATGTTAAATGATATGTTAGGTCACTTCAATAGAAATAAACTGCTTAACAGTAATCAGTTCGGGTTCACCAGAGGACGATCCACAACTGATGCAGCATCTGTACTCATTAAATATATATACAATATTTGGGAGAAATCTTGTGATGCAATAGGAATTTTTTGTGACCTTTCCAAAGCTTTCGATTGCGTAGATCATGCGACTCTCATATTAAAATTAGAACATTATGGTCTGACTAATAATTCTCTAAATCTCATGTCCTCATATCTTAGTGATAGGACACAAACGGTTGTTGTAAACAGAACACAGTCCATTGGAGCAGCTGTTAAATTAGGTGTGCCTCAGGGCTCCATATTAGGTCCTTTCTTATTTTTGGTTTACATTAATGACTTACCACCCATGATAGAGAATATTTGTGATATTGTGCTATTTGCTGATGATACATCATTGATTTTCAAGGTAGACCGAAAATCCGTCAATTACACTAGGATAAATGCCACGCTAGGTAAAGTACATAATTGGTTTACTAGTAACAATTTGCTACTCAATGCTAGGAAAACTAAATGTGTTAGGTTCGCTTTGCCTAATGTTAGACCGGTAGAATCTAGTATATTTCTAAATGGCGAGTGTTTGGAAATGGTAGATAAGGCGCTTTTCTTAGGGATAACTATAGACAAAAACTTGCAATGGAGTCCCCACATAGCAGTACTAGCAGGTAAATTAAGTTCTGCAGCTTATGCTGTTAGGAAAATCAGGCAACTTACGAATGTTGAGACAGCTCGCTTAGTTTATTATAGTTATTTTCATAGTGTTATGTCATACGGTATTCTGGTTTGGGGAAAAGCTGCTGACATACAGACTATATTCGTGTTACAAAAAAGAGCCATCCGTTCTATATATAACCTAAACTCCCGTGATTCTTTAAGATTACTATTTAAAGAAATTAGTATTTTGACAGTAGCTTCACAATTTATTTATGAGAATATTATTTATGTCATTAAAAATCAGGACTCTTTTATTAAGAATTGTGATATACATAATTTTAATACAAGAAATAAAAATAAAATAGCTACTAAAAAATTTCGTGTTCGTAAGGTTTTTAAATCATTTGTAGGTCAATGCATCCATTTCTATAATAAATTACCTGACGAAGTTTTAAAGTTACCATTTCCAGTACTTAAAACTTACTTGAAAAAGTCGCTGATGTCTAAAGCTTACTATAGGGTCGAGGACTATCTATCAGATAAAAGTGCTTGGCCTAAACTAAACACCCAAATAACTTAATAATAACTTCATCGTAAGAAATATGTAAACATTGTATATTGTCTAGGGGACACGGTTTCTGTAGGAGAATGTATCGAAACTTTTTATGTAGTTGTATTACACCATCATAATTAAGTATAATTTTTCATAATTATTTTCTATTACTTACTACCAATTAGTTCTGGAGAAAACTCAGAGTTTTAGCACATTTTCCTGCTCAACTACGCGTGAATACATTTATTTCTTATCTTATGTTAGATTCATTGTTTTATATAATGCTAGGTTAAGTTTTAAAATTGTACCTATATTTAAAAAACGACTAACTGTTGAGTTTCTTGCGGCGCTTCTTCTCAGCAGTGGTCTCTTGCGAAGCGCTGGTAGATTTTTGACGTGTAAAAGTGCCCGTGCGGCCTACTTACTGAATAAACATCTTTTATCTTTTTTTTATCTTTTATCTTTTCTATATATTTAAGTATGTATTTCTCTATATAAGTATTTATATCGTTGTCTAGTACCCACATTGATTTAGTATATACAAGATACACAATCCCGCACAAAACTTTATTATAAACTGTCCCAAATGACATTGATAGCTGCATTCAGATATATGCTAACATCGCTATTTTTTACCTTAAACATTCATGCAAAAAAAAACTTAATATACTAGCAGTCAAGTGTCAAATTTGCAAACTAATGTTTTAAAATATTTAAAACTCTTTAGTGAAATCGCCATTATCATACTATTTATGACAAAAGTGGACATCGAATGAATGGAGACGAATTTCTCTATTTATATTGTATCAGTTTTAACGAAATTACAAATTACACAAAAAAACTTTTGACATGTTTTATAAATGCTGTCATTGTATTACACAACTTAAGCTATATATATATACAATAATAATAATGAATAAATTAATGTAAAGCAAGGTTTAAAAACCCGTCCCGTCGATTGTTTTTATTCAAATTTTAACGTTAAGGTATCCTTTGTCACCTGGAATGGTGAAATGATTCTAACGATACCACACACATATAAATTGGCTCAGGTGTTCAAAGTTATGTTGGAATAAAGAATTATACATACATACATAAATGAACCATTAAAACATTACACTTTACTCCAGACAAGACAAGATCTTATCCTATCATAACCAACCTAGCCTAACCGGTTACGTATCATAATATGTACATAAAGTTCAAAATACATAATGGGTCATAATTCATAATGGTTATAATATATAATGGTTTTTTTTTGAAACTCTGAACTTTCAAGATTGTTATACAACAAACCTAACCTAACCTAATGGGTTCTATACAATGGGCTTTTAAAAATATTGAAAAGTTTACTTATTATGACCATTATGTAATATGACCCATTATGTATTTTGAACTTTATATATAGGTATTATGATGCGATCCCAACCTAACCTAATTTCCTTGAAATAAGTTTAATTTATTATATAATTGTACGAAAATGGGTCAAGCACACAACAGACGACTTATTTGCCTCGAATAGTTCACCCCTATCTCGTGCTAATATTGCGACCCATTTTGCACGTCGTAGAGGATTTCGTGGAAAGCTTAAAATAAAAAATAAAAAATATTAAAATTTAAAAAAGTAATAGCTACTCCATAGTAATTTTGTTCCTTGGTAAGTCATAATTTGTGTACACAAAATAAATTCCTAAAAATCATGAAAACATTATAATTTTAGCTAGAAACGTTTATAAATAAATAGACCTTACGTAAAATAAGACATTCCATTCTTTTTATTTGTTTTTTTGTTATTATTTTTGCAGTTTTTCACCACACATTTTGTCATGATTGACAACTGCCACTGTCTGTGGTCGGAACAAGACTAATAGCAAAACTACTGCCCAAGTCGATTCGGCAGTAGTTTTGACTTGCCATTTTTTCGTGCTGATTGTGTATCTAGTATATACTAAATCAATGAGTACCCATAATACAAGCCTTGAGCTTAGTTTGGGACTAGGTCAATTGGTGTGACATTGTCCCCTGATATTTATTTATTTATTTATAATTGTAAAACTTAAGACTGCGTCGAGCGTACGCCGGATGTACAGTGGGGCCCTCATTACTATTATTGTGTTTTCTAATTAACTAAAGAATTTCCTTGCAATCAGACGATACGTTTTTGTAGCACAAGTAAAAACACAATTTATGGGATACGTAACAAACTTTAATAACAATTACCCTTTGAGTAGTCAGCTTAACGGGAAAAGGTGGCCACTTTTTTCCGTTAAGTTGATAACTCGAAGGTGAATTTGTTATTAAACCATGTGATATACCCTATAAGTTGTATTGTCATTCGTAGTACAAAAACCTACCAACCAATTTCAAGAAAATGCTTTAGTTTATTAGAAAACACAATATAAGTGTACATCCAGCGTACGCTCGGCGCAGTCTTAATTATTAGCTCTCTTTATTAGCTGATTATTTGTTTGTCTGTTCAGTTAGGTTTCTTTTTATTGATTTTAAACAAACTCCTTCTTACTTAGATAGCTCGGAATTGTATTACAATATAATACCGTTTTTAAGAACTAAGTTATGTAAAAATCTGCGATTACTGTTATTATTAGCATAGCTGTTATGTGGTATTTATTTATAGATAGTATTTAAATGAGCATCAAACACGAACCTATTAACTTACAAAAATCTAAGTGGAAAAATAAACTAATAAACACATAAGGCTGTTTCCTGGGCCGCCTCCGAGTTTTGTCAATCGGTTTATTACTCGTATTTCCCTTTACTTATTAATTAAATGACAACCCGCGACCCTCAGGTCTCGGTGTTCGACAACCCCAAGCTGCCCCTCACGGCCGTTGAGGTCTGCAACTCGTTCCTGCTGGACCCGGCGGCCGACAACCTGGAGCTGGCCATGCGCTTCTCCACCGAGATCGACAACAAGGACACCTTCTACACGGACCTGAACGGGATGCAGGTACGGTGTGAGCAGGGTTCGCAAATTCGGATAGATGTTTAGCTAAACATTGGCGGCGGAGTTGTTGTTCAGTTGTGCGGAAGTAGAATTAATTTTAATTTATTAATAATTATCCCGGGATTTCTAAATATACAAATTACGCCAGCATAAATACATAATTAAGTATTTATATTATATTAACTACTTGAAGTTATTTTCCATGTATAGATTTACTAATTGATACTTATATACTTGTCTACTAACGAAGTTTGAGGAGCAAATTGACGTAAAGTTTTACCCTAAATGTAAAAAAATAAACATAAATGTTTTGTAGAATCCCGGAATTTATATTATCAAAATAATATTTTCAGAAGTCGAAGCCATATTTATCCAAATTTCCGATCCCTGGTTATGAGTGATCCTCAGACCTCGGTCTCTGAAAACCAGAAGCTGTCTCTCACTACGGTGGAAATGTGCTACTAGCAGATTTTACATTGCTGTGTTATGGTGTGGGGATAAGACAACCTGGTGAAATGACTAGCATAGAGGCATTCCGTTAATCCTAAGGATAGGCAACGCATTTGCAGTCTTGAAATTGTCATCATACTCGTAAGATTGGAAAAGTCTATGGGCTTTAGAGTCTACTTGCCTGTGAGCTCTCCAAAGCCATAAATCACCCTGACATACATTTGTCAAACTTGGTGTTATCGAATCGTTAAAAAACTGGTTTGTTCAAGTAATTGTGTATTTTTTTTAAACAATGAACTCCATTAATTCCATTATTGCAGCGTTGTATCTTGCCTCCATAGTCTAGGGGACTCCGTTGATGTTGGAAAACATATCAAAACTTTTATGTGAACGCCTTGTTTTTTTTTTCTTCTTTTTCCTTTTTCTCCCTATATCTCTCTCGTAATATTTTTGACGTGTTTTCCTGCTGAAATACGCATGTTATTTGTCATTATATTTAATATAATATTTATAGCTTTATATATTGTTAGACCATCGTGCACCATCTCCTCTTGGGAAGCGCTGGTAGATTCTTGACGTCTAAAAGTGCACTTGCGACCTACTTACTGAATAAATGTGTTTTATCTTTTATTATCGTGTACAGATGATCCGGCGGCGCTACTTCGAGAAGCTGCCGCTGCAGGCGAACTTCTACCCGCTGCCGGCGGCGGCGTACATCGAGGACGGCGCCGCGCGGCTCACGCTGCTCACCTCCACGCCGCTCGGCATGGCCGCGCTCGCCCCGGGACAGATCGAGGTTCATATAGCCCGCTCCACATTCTCAACAAAACTACACAAGACTTTTTTTTTTATGGCATAGAGAAGACAAACGAGCACACAGGCCACCTGTTGGTAAGTGGAAACTGTGACCCATAGACATTCGCATTCACAAGACTGCAATGCAATCCTAAGACTGCAAATGCGTTGCCAACCCAGAGGACTAAGATGGAATGCCTCTATGCTAGTCATTTCACCGGCTGTCTTATCCCCAAACCGGAACACAACAATGCGAACACTGCTGTTTGGCGGTAGGTTAATGGATAAGATGGTGGTAGCGATCCGGACGGACCCTGCACAAGGTCCTACCACCCGCAAAACGAGAATACGAGAGTGTGGAGAGAGTATTCGTCTATGTTCGTATTGTCTCGCGTATATTCGTGTTGTCTCCATTTCGTGGCGGTAAAAAGGCAAAACATCAAAGGGCTCTCGTGCAGTCTCGTGTTTGCGCGAAACTACCCCTCCACACTCCCGCGCCCCCGCCAGTCGGCCGACTGTTGCGATGAATCGCAGTCATACAGTATCTTCGCCTATTGCACCGTCTTTTTATAACTTATTTTTCACGGATATGTAAGTAATTGTAATATGCTACAGCGCATAATACTGTAGCGACAGAAGTTTCGAGGACGTCCATCTTGGATGAAAGTCCAATTACAACTGCGCAAGGCGAGAATGTGGTGGGCCGCTCTCGGTTTCGCCCGATCTCGGCAAATATCTCTACAAAACAATCTCGTGTAGTTTTGTCGAGAATGAGGAGCGGGCTTAACAATTTGTTGTCCGAATGTATCATCGCAAGTCATGATGTGTTTTTTACTGAAACTGTTTTTATAAGACCGGGTTTCCCCCGTGTGGTTGCCGGGTTAGAATAGTGCCACTCCATGTCCTCCCGTGGATGTCGTAAGAGGCGACTAAGGGAATATAGGCTTGTAGTAGTTTTAGGCGATGGGCTTGCAACCTGTCACTAATACGCTGTTGAACATCTTAGCCTATTTTGTGCAAAGTGTAGTTACAGAATGATCAACAAGTTTTTAATGTTTGTGGTATGTATTTATGAATGTTTTCATAAAACAAACCTAAGCTATCCTCATTTACCAGCTAGATATCTAAAAAATCCTGAAATAAAACCGTTTCAGTAAAAAAACAGCCTATGACTTGCATACAATGATTATGAATGACAATACATTCGAACAAAAAATAATTATGTGAAACAAAGCGCTTCTAAAGCCTGGTACTCACTAGCGAGCCGTTACTGTAACTGTTGCACGTAACATCGTGACGTGTCTGCGGCTCGCGAACCTGTTCTAAACAATTTGTGTGGAATTTCTTCGAATATTTATTTAAGTACAATTGTCTAATGTTCAGTGTACGTTCCACAGGTGATGCAGGACCGGCGGCTGAGCAAGGACGACAACCGCGGCATGAACCAGGGCGTGCTCGACAACGTGCGCACGCGGCACACCTTCCGGCTCATCGTCGAGAAGGCCGACGCCAACTGCCAGGTTACTTAACCATACATACAATAAATCACGCCTGTTTCCCAGAGGGGTAGACAGAGACCACTTCTTTCTACTTGCTACGATCTTAACCATATGTTCTGTTATTTTTTGTGGTTATAAATGTTTTGATATTGGCTGACTGACGTACATACATTATTGCTGAGGAGCAGTGTTACAGAAGCTGTGCTGGTTACATCGCAATATTATTTGTTGTGATTAGAGTTCTGTATTTTTGGTATTATTATATTATTAGGAATTACATTATTTTAAGGGACCGGGTTTAGCAACCACTTTGAAGAGTTCACTGAATTTCACTACAGTAATCATACATGTGCGTAGTTTTATTTAACAGCCTTCCCAAAGAATTGAGGGTGTTACGTGGCAGGGCGCTCAGGGCTAAGTTGACTGTATGGCTACAGGAACACTGTTTTTATAGCGTTAAAGATTTTGTCAACCTTAATAGAGCATAACAACGCTGATGCATGCTATATAGCTAATTTATTTTTGCGAGCTATTATAAAATTATCGTAACCAACATGTCAATTATTGTGTCCTATCTAATATTTTGCATGTCGATTTTAATGTCGGCTGAATACTGATTCTGTTATTTATTTTATGATCTTATTGTAACGTATTCTAGCAAATAAACATTTCTATTTCTATAAATATCTAAGAAATGCCAAATGAAACAATTTATAACAGGACTGGTTGTTGTCCGCGATTTCGCGTACAGATGTAGTGCAAAATGATTTTCCTTCGGGAAAACTCGGATCTCAATCGGAATACGATGGCACCCGAACTGTCAATCAATGATTGTATTAAATGAGTGACGTTTTCAT